>PVJN01014438.1:0-46623 GCA_004026805.1 Lasiurus borealis | reverse complement strand
CTTCCTTCCTTCCTTCCTTCCTTCCTTCCTCCCTCTCCTCCCTCCCCTCCCTCCCTCCCTCCTTCCTTCCCTCCTTCCTTCCTTCCTTCCTTCCTTCTCTTCTTTCTTCCTTCCTTCCCTCCCTCTTTCCTTCTCATGGATATTTGTCTTATTCAATAATAGATTTTAATCTATTACTATCATCACTTATTTTGTTGCTTGTAATGTCCAAGATTTGAGGCGTGGAAGTTTTTCTGAGCCAACTCCTCTGTTCCTTTGAAGTATCTTTGTCATTCTTTGAACATTCTTTATATTCTGGTCAATTAGAGGTTCATCTCATATTTTCCCTGTTTCACCCTTAAGATTAACTATTTTTCTAAGGTGCCTTGGTTCCTACTAATGCAAATGGTATTTAGAAACCAAGATTTTTTAAAAATTTACATTTATTATTGAAAGTATTACAAATGTCCTCTTTTCCCCTCCAACTGACCCTCTCCCCCAACCTTCACCACTCTATTGTCTGTGTCCATGGGTTATGCATATATTCATATAAATTTTTTGCTTATTTCTTTTGGACCTCCTCCTTCCTTCCCTCTTAAATATGTCAGTCAGTTGCATGCTTCATTGTCTCTGGATCTGACTAACAGAAATGAAGATTTTCATGTGTGATTTACTGTTAAGATATCTATCTATCTATCTATCTATCTATCTATCTATCTATCTATCTATCTGCATATATACACATATATTTATATATAAATACATCAATATTTACTTACGTATCTATTAAAAACCCATGATTTTATACTGACACCTTTAATTCTAATCCAACACCTACAGTTCTTTTTAGTCATCCTTTTATCTATATTTTTAATTCTTTCTCTGCCAGTAAGAAACCTATTCCTATTATTTTGAACATATTTATTTACTTGGTCAATCCTGCTATATGTCACCAATCTTTAGGTCATGTCAGCTGTCTCTTTGATCCTCAGCCCCATTGTTGCTTCCCTGGCCTTGTTGCTGTCTTTTTGCCCTTCTTTCCCCCACCCCCACTGTCTCCTCAGCCCACAACCCGGTACCTACCTCCTTGGCTCTGCTGTCTTTCAGCCCCACACCTTCCTTTGCTTCTGTCTCCAAAAGAAAGGAAGGGAAGGGGAAAGGAAGAAGAAATACTTCTTTTTTTTAAACTAAGAAGTCAAACATAGGTGTTTAAGAGCATGACAGATTAGATATTTTGAAAAGCTCTTTCACTGACAAACACCCAGGTGGTGCATAAATTAAAGGCATAGAACAAAAAGCTTTAAATACTTTACTAAATATGCAAGAAAGTAAGAGTAATGTTCAAAGGCCAGTAACATAACCATAAATAAAATTACAATACTCAGATGCAGAAAACCAGAGTAGTAAGTGGACACAAAAACTGGGCTGTCCTGGGTGGAGGAGGGGAGAGGTGAGGTTCCTGGAAAACAGAGTTTTGAGGATTGAGGCTGAATTACAGGCATAAAGAATATTGCTGTCCTGACCGGTTTGGCTCAATGGATAGAGCATTGGGCTGTGGACTGAAATGTCCCTGGTTCGATTTCAGATGAGGGCATGTACTTGGTTGTAGGCTTGATCCCCAATAGGGGGCATGCAGGTGGCAGTTAATCAATGTTTCTCTCTCATGGATGTTTCTGACTCTCTATCCCTCTCCCTTCCTCTATGTAAAAAGTCATAAAATATATTAAAAAAAAAAAGAATATTGCCAAACAAGCAGCTGAATGCATCAATCCCATATACATTTGGGAGACTGTAAGGAGCCCACACCCTTAAAGAAAAGGGGGACTCGAAATTAACTGTGAAACTGACTTATCTTTTCCAAGTTGAAAAACAAAAGTATCTCCTGAGAGTTTGCTACCATAGATCTGTTCCTGTGTGGCATCTGGTTTAAATTTATATGACCTCTGTAGTCAGGCAAATAGCAATCCCAGAGATTAAATTAATCTGGTTCTGGCATCTGAAGCTTTTGCAAATTTAAAGATGGAGAAAGCCATCTCAAACTTTGGCTACTGAAATTTCTCAAAATTGAGTTTAGGCAAATATGAGTTTATTATTTAAAAAACAATAACAACTTTAACAAACATGAGAAAACAAGCCACTATGTTTGAAAATCAGCAGGAACAGCCAAACAATTATTTAAATTCAATAAACTACTACAGATATTTGGATTATATAAAATAGAATATAATGTACCTATGTGTGAAATATCAAAGAAATTTAAAAAAAATAAAAGCAAAGATCAAAAAACTATCAAAAACAATCAGAATTACTTCGGTAAAAAAATATAATCATTGAAATGATCAATAACTCAAAAGCATCCCAACCTCTCACACATCATAGTAGAAGCATAGATTGGTACAAATACTTAGGAAAACTGGTTGTATCTAATAAACATAAATGTATAGCAAACCTTCTCACCCAGCTATTCCACTTCTATGTACAGACCCAGTAGAAGTGCAGGTGTATGTGCATCAATAGCATGCCCCGGGATGTTCAGAGCAGCACAGTTTGTAACTACCCACATGATCATCAACAACACATTGTAATGATAAAAAATTATGGTACATTCATAAAGGACAAAACCATATAGCAATGAGAATGAATAGAATACAACTACACACAGCACATTGGGTGAACACCAGACAAAAAAGAGAGTATACTTATGGTTTCATTTGCATAAAGTTCAAAAATAGATAAAATTAACTTATGCTCAAAAGTTTAGGACAATAATTAGCTGTGGTGTGGGTTGATGACTGAAAGGGAGTATGAGGGGGTTTTAGAGTAGTTGGCAATGTTAAGTTTTTGATCTGAGTGCTGGTTACAGATATGTGTTTACTTGTAGAACTTAACATGTTTTTGTACTTTTAGGATATGTGTGCTCTTCTGAATGTATATTATACTTGAATAAAAAGTTTAAGTATAAAAATAATTCTAGCTTAAGAAATAGCGAGTAATGTATCAATATTTGTTCATGCACTCAACAAGTGTAAGATGTGCAAATTGTATACACACGTTCACAGCTTATAACTCATTTAATTTTCACTCCCTTTCAATATTAATAAACACTGACTTTATAATCACTGAAGTGTGTATGCATTATTCTGGGACACCTGTATAGGTAGGCATTGTTGATGTGAATATAGCAGTAAACAAGATCTTGTCCTTAGAGAACTTCTATTCCTAGTAGAGAGAGAAAAAAAATAAATAGAAAAAAATTATAAAATCTCAAGGAGTGATCATTGCAATGAAGATGAAATTAAGAAAAAGTAAAGGAATAGATAAGTGACTGGTGGCCATCAGAAATGTCTCCCTAAGGAGATGGCAACAGAGCAGAGGCTGGAAGAAGTGAGAGTAAACCATGTGAAGATATGAGAGGATGCCAAGGTTCTGAAGAAGGAACTCTTAGGGTCCTGGAAGAAAAAGTAAAGCCCTCCCCCCTCCCTTAAAAATAAAGATTGGCAGTGTTTTTGTTTGTTTGTTTTTTAAGATTGGAAGTGTTAGCTACTTTTTTTTTTTCTTTGTGAAATGAGATGTTTCGCTGGTTACATGTACAAATATTCCCTCGACAAATATTTGTGATGATTTTTGCTTTGCTTCTTTACTTTGGTCGGCAGTGGGTGAGTTCTTGCATCTAAATAACATTTGTCCTGGGTGTTGCAGTGGGAAAGCCATTTCGAACCACTGTCCTTGGCCATGAGAAACTACTGGAAGGAATTAGTGGAGGAATACCATGATGATATTTGTGCTTTAGAAGGATTACTCCAACCATAATGTGGAGGATCCAGAGGGAGAGCCATTTTAGAATTGACAGCAAAGAGCAAAAACAGTCTAAGTAAAAGCACATTGCAAATGTGGCTGATTTCAGGTTCCAGTGGCACATGAGATGCCCATGGAAGGGTTAAACTGCTCCTGGTGCCTTGCCCTGAGGCTAGGAGCTGCTAATGAGAGATTGTGCTGATAACATTCAGCTCTCAACTTAGTTTTCATTAGTTGAGTGTGTTCTCACTTAACACAGAAATATCGATGAAGGATTTTTTGTTGTTTTTTAAACTTTTATTTGAATCACTCTTGGGATTCAAACCAAGTTAGTACTTCATCTCCCCCCAAAATGTCTTAGAAATATTGGATAAAATGCTGGTTGGCATATTTTTTAACTGCATCCCTTTCATCATGCAAGAAAATATGTCACTGAATTATTTAGATAATTCACTGAGAAAACAGAGCAGTATTATCTGGAAATTGCTTCTCTTCTTTATTGTAAAACAACGCGTGTCCAGGGAAGAAAGATCCACTCTCCCTCCCCTCTTTTTATTCCCACAGTATCTTCCCTTAAACAGCCTCATGCAGAGTGAAAGGGAGGATAATTCCTACCTCTCCGTCATCTCTCCCCACCTGGCTTTCAATCTACAGTAAGACAGTGAGAGAGAAATGTCTATTACTCTTCAATGGGCGTGATACTGACTTCTCTCCATGGAGTAAATCCAGTTAGTTGGTCAAGCACACAAGGGATGTTCATTTCCATGTGAACATCCCTGGATCTCACATAGGTGCTGTCATAGTCACGCTGGCATATAAAGAGAAAGCACTCTTTTATTCCACCAGGTGAATTAAGCAGCATTTGTTGAGTAGTACACATGTATTGGTCAGATTTCTTAAGAAACTGACTCATCAGTAAGAAAGTATAGGACAGCGGGTCACCATATTTTGAGTCTGTGGAAGAGACAACTTCTCATTGTCTTCTCTTCTTTTCCATAGTTACAGAGCCTCCACCTATCCCCACCAAATTTTAGCAGGGCACAAAGAGGCAACCCAGCCAAAAGCAAAATTTCTCAGCTCCCTTTGCAGCTCACTATGATCATGTGCCCAAACTCTCTCAAAAGATGACGAGTATAAGGAAAATATGCAACTTTCTTGACACTTGCCTTAAAGAAGTTTGCTTGTGCCCTAGCTGGTTTGGCTCAGTGAATAGAACATCAGCCTTCATACTGAAGGGTTCCAAGTTTGATTCTGGTTAAGGGCACATATCTAGATTGCAGGCTTGATCCCCAGTAGGGGGACTTGCAGGAGGCAGCCAATCAATGATTCTCATCAGTGATGTTTCTATCCTTCCCTCTTCCTTCCTCTCTGAAATCGTAAAGATATATTGGGAAAAAAAAGTTTGCTTGCCTTTTGAGTGCTCTCTTTCTGCCTTCCTACAGGCTGGAAATGGACACTGTGCTATTGAGATAGCTTTGATAATATGACCAGGACTACTCCCAGGAGATGGCAGAACCCCCAGAGTTCAGAAGGCAGGGTATATGTGGTTTCCCATAAACTTGATTTAACTGCAGGTCTATACTCCAGAACATGACACAATACATTCAACAATATAAAAGATATTAGCACACACATGAATCACTGTCAGACTTCCAATGCCTTTTTTTTTCAATACATTGAAAAACACCAGTAATCTCCTTCTGATTTTTCACTCCTTTATTTTAGAAGGGGAACCAATGCCAAAGCATTCAGCCAGGTCTGTCCTAACACACAGTTTTACCTGTTGCTAATGTCTGAAATTCTTTATTAGAAATCCATCCCTTTTGTTTAGGGGATGTTTTCTGACCCAAAATGAAAATATCCCTGGAATGTCAGTAATTATGAAGATTTTATTCTCTTACACACAAACCAGTTAGGCTGCCACAATTTCATGATGGCTTAGCAGACTGCTTGAGCTTTATGTCTCATTGATTCCCCTTGTCCTTAAATCCCACAGGGGACCTAGGTGATATGCACACAGTAGGTTTGCGTTGAAGCTTTGGAAATGCCCATCTTTGAAAGGGTGTTGCTAATAAACCTCAGTCCAGTCTTGGGTTAATGTCTGGAATGAAACAGTATCTTTATCATCCTGAATCAGAAGACAAATGTGCTTTCTGTCCTGCAGGGAGATACTATCTCTATCTTCAAGGACTGTCTATCATACAGACATCCTTGAAAAGATAGTCTAGAATGAAAACTGATATAAGACACGCAGAAACACCATGAAGAATTGTCAACCAACATGTGAGAGAAAGAATACTCAGCCCTAACAACTTTATACACATGGCCAAGTGTATCTGAGGACATTCTCTGAGTCTAGTCATTTGAAATGATTCATTAGTGAAAGGAAGGCAAGCACAATAGGTAGATTTCAGAGTCCCAGTGGCCTGTTACTCACATGAGTGACAGTTCTGGATAAAATACTCCACTAGAGACTCTGGAATAGGAATAAAGATGTCTCCTTCACATAGTTCCCCTGGTGCTCTCTGCCTGGAACATTTAGCAAGGATAATTCCTTCACTTTTACTTTAAGAGTCTGCTAAGTCATCTCTTCTTTTGCCAAACCTTCCCTCAGTGCTTCCCTTGAACACCTATGCTGCCAGAGCAACCCATGCTCTCAGGGCACCCCATGCTTACTTTCCTCTGCAATAGCATTTATTGCACTATATCATAATATTATGCATGCTGATAAGCTTCCCTTAATCAATTGTAACTTCTTGAAGGCAAAAACAGCTTGTCTCTCAATATCTCTGTTTTTCAATAAATGTTTGAAGAACTGAACTGAATTGGGGAGAATGTTAGTACCTAGATTTGACCTTGCATATTCACCTCTCCTTTAATTCAATGTAAAGTCTATACAAGATTATTATTTCCTGCAGGTCTTCAAATTTCTTGATATTTGCCTGAGTGACACTTCATAAAAGGAGGAAAGCAAATTAGATCAGCCCCCCCCCCCCCCCCGCCACATACATACACTTTTTTGGTAATTATAAAGAGTAACTGAGCAAGAAATTACTCAAGGTTAGGTTAGATATCAAATAAGGCTGGACAATCGTACTGGCCTCCAAGAGATCTGCTGTACAACTCAGTCTTGGATGCAGTAGTACTCAGGGTGACTTTACAATTGTGCATTAGTTGGGGTTCAAACTAATTGCAGTAACATAGAAGTTCCAAAACATACTAACACAAATAATATCAACATTTACCTCTCATCTACCAATCCAGCGTTCCATGGATAGATGTTCCAGGATAAGTAGGCAGTTCTACTCCAAAGACCAAAAGTTCTCATTTTGTTTACCACTGACGGTTATTTTTACACCTCATCTCTCACCGTTTGGAGTCTGGAAGCAGTCAGTTTTTCTGGTCTTGCAAGACCCCACGTTCCTAAACACTTTAACTTCATTTTTGCTTAAAATTGCTCAATTTTTCTCTGATGAATTGCTTGTCTTGTGATATTACCAAACACAGCCAAATATGACATGACATTTTGATTTTTCTCCCTCTCTCTCGAACAATGCCTATCCAGAACTACCTTCCATGTCACCTTTGAAGATAGTTTCACCAAGGATATGATACAGATATCCATCTCTTCAGTTCCCCATACCAGTCTTTCCAACACTTCACTGCTAAGCCAGTGTCAGATATTAGAGTGGGTTTGTTTTTCCCCATGGGGATTTGTGTTTGCTTTGGTATTTGATGACAGCTCACCATTTATCTGTTCCCCAAATGTGTGCCAGCCAAGGTGAGGTAATGTATTAGATTCTACTGTTCTTCCTCCTTATTTGCTGCCCTACGTGTGAAGAGTCTGTAGTGCTCTGCCCCACTGTAGGAAGGCTTGAAACTGACTTGCTTTGAGCAATGGAATGGGGACAGATGGGTTGTGTGCCACTTTGGAGCACGAGGTTTAAAGTCATCATGTGGTTCCACCACCTTTGTTGTCTCTGCCATGAGAGCAGAAGCACACCAAATAATGGCTGCCTCTTCACTCTGAATCCCAAAACACAGACACAGAAAGGAGTGACACAGTCAATTTATAGCTACATCTGATGGAAGGAAAGTCCAGTAATGTTTATGTCACTGGTATTTTGTGGTCATTTGCTTTGACAGCATTATTTAGGGAAAGCTAACTGAAACAGCCAGACTATACTGGAGTAAAAAATAAATCTAAAATTCGTAGTGGTTTCACATAAAAGAGTTTAATGATCTAATTTAAGATGGGATGGGGGTAGTTCCATTTTCTTGGGGATGCAGCCTCTTTTTAGCCACTCACTGCTCAGTAAATCGACATGAACCACCATGCCTTTGGTCTTCTCTGACTAATTTCTCTCTGTACCACATATAACTGAATCCACTGGGATGGAACCTCAGAGAGGTCTGCATATTTATTTTTATTTTCTTGGACATCTGATCTTAGCTTGGTTATATAGCTTGACTCTTGCCGGTTTGAGATTTGTTTTGATCTTGGGTGCGCCACCTTTTTAATCATTAAGGAAGGATTAATTTGGTGGCTCCAAAACGATTTCCATTCTATTTTCCAAATTCAATATTCTTTTGAACTTACGCCAGAACCTGCACAGGACTAGTATTGCTCTCATGATGGAGAGGGCTATTTGGGCCTCTGCAATCCTGGTGTGAGACTCAGTATTCCACCTCCTTGTTCTCAGTCTCAAACCTCGAATTTAATTTCTAAATGTACCAAAGTGACCTGCTTATTTCTTTCTTATCTAAAGATGGTGATTAAAATTAGCTCAGCGCGGAAGCTCTCCATGCCTCTGAGCAGATTTCAGCTGTTCAGTCTATCTTTGATTAGGATATGTTCATTTAGGTGTTCCAACTCTTCAAAACTCTTCAGCAAATTTCCAAGCCTCTTGTCTAACTCCACTGACCAATTGCCTTTCCAATTCCCAGCCCTGAAGGAGTCTAAAATCATTTCTCTGACATTCTCATCAACTAATTGGACTTTGATTGGTGTCAGCTGCTGCCAACTGTGATAAAACTGTTTTCAGTAAGCCTGGGCTTTCTAGAGGTGAGATTAGGTCACGCCTCACACTTATAAACAGGAAAGTTTTAGCATGGAGAGGGGAGTTGATATGGATAGTGTCTCACTCAATAAATCTAAATTAAGAGCTGATGTTGTGCCAGGTACTGTGGCAGTGGGGTAAAAACTTACTCCCTCCCCCAGTTTCCCACCCAGAAGAGCAAGTTAATGTAATTGGAAAAGGTGGTGAGTCCAGACTGAGGGAAGTGCTATCTAGTTTTGAAATTGCTGTGGGGGGAGGAAGAGCCCATGGGTTGGAAAACAGGAGACACAGTAGAAGCTCCCAATGCCCTCTAACATAGCTAGCAGGGCCATTGGATGTGACAGGTGACTGGGTGGGCACACATGTGGTGTGTGTGTGTGTGTGTGTGTGTGTGTGTGTGTGTGTGTGTGTATGTGTGATCTTCACAACTGTCCTCACTACGGGTTTGTCCTTGGCTCAGATGATAAATTAAGCTGTGCAGGCTCCTAAGAAAGGCGGTTGTGCTAGGGAGAAAAGGGAAGGAGGAGTGCCAGCCAACTTTCTGGCTGACAGGACATCCCCAAACTAAAACTACAGTAAATCTAAATTTACTTTTTTCCTATTTGTCTTCAGCCTGAAATTCTTGATTAGGAACCAGATTCTCTGTGGCAGAATCGGCCTGAACTCTCAATGCTGGGCGAGCATAGCAGAATGGAGGAAATGCACTAGATATGTGAGAAGCTGCAGCAGCTCAAGAAACAGCAGGCCTGCTGATGAAACCCTGCAAATGTTGGCCTTCAAGTCACAGAAGAACAAAATCTCTCAGATAATCTTTCATTTGTGTTTTCAATAAGGTATATTATATTAATGAGGCAAATATAGGAAATCTTAAAAAGGGAAGAGTCTGAAAGTCAAAAATACTTTTAAAAATATTTAAATATTTTTTTATTGATTTCAAAGAGGAAGGGAGTAGGAGAGAGAGAGAGAGATAAAAACATCAACAGTGAGAGAAAATCACTGATCAGCTGCTTCCCTGCATGGATCAAGCCCACAACCTGGGCATGTGCCCTTGACTGGAATTGAACCTGGGACCCTTTGGTCCACAGACTGACACTCTATCCAGTGAGACAAACAAGCTAAGGCAAAAAAATACTTTGAGATGAAAAAAATATGAAGTCTGAATTCATGCAATGGGAAGAGAGTAAACTGAACACAGAAGAAAATGGAACTAATGAGTGAGAAATAAGTTTGTACCAAGACACTAAGCAGTGGTTGGCAAACTGTGGCTCGAGAGCCGAGATTTGCCATTCTGTTGACTAATGAGTTTGCTGACTACTGGAATAGGGGCTTAATCACAAAGAACAACAACAGCCTATAATTATTGGAATCGAGAGTCTAGTCAGTGGTTGGCAAACTCATTAGTCAACAGAGCGGCAAACTGCGGCTGGCGAAACCGCATGTGGTTTGCGAGCCGCAGTTTGCCGACCACTGAAGTAAGGAAGTGGGTAAAGGTATGGAAACAATGAGAGAAAAGAAATGGAACACAACTTAGGTGAGCTGATATCATGAAATTGAAATGCGTTTAAGAGAGCACATAATAGGTAGAGGGAAGTAACAGTCAAAGAAAGAGTAAAAGAAAAATATTTTTAAGAGAAGGAAAAGCTTGAATTTTAGAGTTGAAATAATTAAAATGATGATAGATTAGGGCAAAGCTTTTTTAATTCACCAATTGTCCAATGCAACAAAACAGATAAATTATAATGAAAAATAATGTAGTTGATATCAAAATTATTCTCTTTTAAATGAACACTGGCAGAAAATGATGAGACATTGTCCACATAATTTCAAGAAGAGAAATATTCTGTTACCAGAATTCTAACCCAGACACAGCCTTCATATGGAAGGATAGAGGAAAAACAATCTTAGATGCATAAGGCTTCAGAAAGCAAATGGTTAGTGTATCTTTCCTGAAAAAAAAAAAGAATAAATGCTCCAGTGAACCAAGAAATTAATCATAACAAAGAATTTAGAAATCAGGAAGACTTCTAAAAGAAACTGTAGTAAAAGATGTAGCCTGTGAAATAGCATTACGTTTAGCAATAGATTACTATTTCTAATGTAGTTATAAAACTCACTGCAATTGTCAAAAATAAAAGGAAAGAGAAGACACATAATATCAAAATGTATTAAAAGATTGAGATCTAAAGTCCTAGACCATTTCAATAACAAAACATTGGTAAAGGGGAGGGGATTAAATTTCATGTTTTACAGGATGGAGACACTGTTTCTTGCTTGATGTACCTTCATGTACATTTTCAGAAGTTTTAAAAATAAACACCAGTATTGTAGGCTAAAACATTTTTGTTTTGAAAAGTTGAAATCCTTCCCTTTCCCATAAACACACCTGAATATAAGAGAGGTAACAGTGAAGACTGCTCTTGTCGCGAGGCAGAGGCAAACCTCTACCTCCAATCCTCCACCCACACGAGGGTTCTGAGGCCCTGTAACAAAATCCTGGAGCTCACAGAACAAAATCTGAAAACCACTATTCACTAGTAGAATCAAATGAATAAAACTTCCTTATCATTAGATCACAACCTTGACCCGGTACTATGAATGGCTTACAGATGAGCCATAAGATGATGATCTCCTCTGACTATGGATGGCTGGGCAGGCCTGGACCTGTTGGAGTCCCACAGCCTTTGACTCAGAGCTGCCTACTCTGGAACTTCTTGAAAGGTGGAGTGGTCTGATAGTAAATATAGGTGTTTCGTGGGTCCTGGGACTGTGAGCCAGGATCATGGGCTTAGGGCTGGTTATCCTGTTGATGGGCATCTATTGCTTTAGTACCCATAGGCTGGCATTGTTGTCCCTCATTTGCACTCTGCTTCACCATGCTGTGCAGAGAGCAGGCAAGAAGGTACTCATACCACTTGGATATCTCTTTTCAGCAGCCGATGTCATACTGCGCTGGCCCCAGGTGAGGTAGGTCCAGTATGGGGCTTCTGGGAGAGTAAAGCTCCTTTTCTCACATATATGGGAAACTTCTGTCCATTTGTGGAAGAGTGTCCTAAATTTTTGGTGACAATTTATCTAACTTCAGGATGGTGGTGGGGGGAGGGGTGACTCTCCAAGAATATATGCTTATTCTGAAAATTACAGCATTATATGTATACATACATATATATATACACACACATATATACATATATGTATAATTTTAAAATACTTAATATAAACAATTTCAACATATTCAAAATTCATTTACATCATCACAAAAATTTTCAATATTAATTAATAGATAAAAAGAAAAAGAATTGCTGCTAATTTTTAAATTAAAGTGTACATTTTTGGGAATAATTGTAAAAATGATTTACATTTTTTAATCTGCAAAGGTTTTCACTGATGTTGCTTATCAAGAATTTGAAAATATACTTATGAAAATATTTCATCAGGAATTTTGTGTAGTTTATTCAAGCACCAAATCTGATATAAATAAAAGAGTGGAAGCAAGCTCAAGTTTTTATTAAACCTTAAGAATATTTTATTTGGAAGCTTTATACACATTCAATATTTAATATGTTCTTTGATTTTACTGTTTTACTTTTTAATAACTTTATAATACAAATAAAATATAATTTGTATCCAATTATAACCTATATAATAAAAGGCTAATATGCAAACAGACCAAAAAGCAGCACAAACAGATCAATGGAACAATTGGTTGCTATGATGTATGCTGACCACCAGGGGGGCCTGTGCGGAACATGGTGGTCGTTGGCTGCAGCAGGATGGTGGTGCAGGTTAGTGGGGGCGCCAGACCAAGGTAGGGCACCAGTTGCTGTCATTGGGGTGAGTCTCTGGTGGTTACTGAAAATTCTTTGCTCTTGCAAGCTGCGATCCCCCCAGCACTCACACCTGTTGACGGCATTGGCCCCACTCGACCCACTGCTGGCCCCAGACCTGGAGATGCCACTTGCACCCACTGCCAGTGCCCAGCGCTGGTCCTGATCATTTGGTACCATCAGCAAGTGGCGGATGTCAGCCCTGATTGCCCTGAGGGATTCTCCACCTCCCTCTGCTTCAAGGGGCGATGGAGCAGCAGCTTCCACTTGCACTTGCTGGTGGCACTGGCCCTGCTTGCACTCATTGCTGACACCAGCCTCAATTGCTTGGCATTGTCATTGTGTGGGAGTGGTGGTGGCAGGAATGAAGCTACTGGCAGACAGGGGACCTGGAACCACTGTGAGAGGGGCGGGGTGGGGGAATGGAGGATGAGCTGTGACCTGCCCTTTTCCTACAGCTACTCTCATGGCCCATAGTTTTTTTCAAAGTGCACAAATTAGTGCACTGGGCCCCTAGTGTGTGTGTGTGTATGTGTGTGTGTGTGTGTGTGTGTGTGTGTGTGTGTGTGTGTATACTGTCTATATATATATATATACATATATATATATATATGCTCTTTTATTTCCTCCAGTTTACTGAGTGTGCAACAAAAATATTGTTTTCTGTGTGTGTGCCATAATGTAAAAGACCTATGAAAATGCTGGATTAGGGAAACAAACAGGCAGAGAAACTTTGGTCAATTACAGAAATAAAGGGAAGAAAAAGAAAACTAATTTGAACATTAGGCAGAAGCTATTGGGGGGGGGGGATTAAAAAACAATACCTTTGGCTTGTTTTTACTTTTGCAAAATAAAAATACTGCTAGTGGATAACCATGCCTGTCTTGGCAGCTCAGTGATTCCTTTCTTCGAGTTACTCTCCCTCTTCAGCTCAAACATATTGGTCAGAGTGGAAGCAGCCTTGTTTATACAACCAGAAGATAAGCATACCTCTGGATCAGGGTGGGTCCTTTAAAAATCCTATGCCTTTTACAGAGAGCTTTTAATGGGGATTGTGTCCACTCTTGGTTTGGCTGCTAGCTTGAATAGATGATATTTAAAAGCACAAGGTATTGGTACTTGCCCTTTGCTGCCTCAGAAGGTGGAAACAGAGATGAAGGATGGAGAGAATCCCCACCCATCCTGTAATGTTTTAGTTTGATTCTAAGGCCTGACTGCATTCCTTCTTGTGAATTCAGAGAGTACCCTACGATTCTTATGGTAAATCCTCCCTTTTGCATTAATTTTTTCAATTAGGCTTCCTTTGCTTACATCCAATGAATGCACTGCCTACATATTAATCTATAGGAATGATAAAAGACAGGGACATCTACATTTAAATATTAGTAGAGCTTTATTCTGGATGAGTGGCTAAGTTTTATTTTGTTTTTAGCAAAATTATCTCAAGAAGCATGTATTGCTTTTGTAATAAGAAAAAATTTAAGTACAGTGGTACCTCGAGATACGAGTGCCCTAACATATGAGATTTTTGAGATATGAGCCATTGAGCAAGCAATTTTTTGCTTTGAAATACGAGCAACATTTGAGATAGGAGTAATAGCGCGGATCAGCCGGCTGCACATGACCCACCAATTTACCAAGACTCAGGCGTCTCATAGTTTCCCACGCCTCAGTCAGTGTGCTTGTTTACTTCGGTGTCGAAGCATCTTTTGTGCATTTGCATACTTTATCACATTTCTTTTTATAACCATGGGTCCAAAGAAAGTGAGTGGAAAGGTCAGTGCTCAGAAGAGGATGATGTCTATTGAGTTAAAGCGTGGAATCATAGAAAAATATGAGCAAGGTGTGCGAGAGGCTGACTTGGAGAGGCAATATGGGCGTAGTACTTCAATGATATGCACTGTGCTTAAACAGAAGGAGTTGATAAAGGGTATAACGCCAGTTAAGGGTGTTACAATAATTTCTAAGCTCCGTAGCTCTCTCCATGAAAAGATGGACAATCTACTGATGGTGTGGGTGACAGAGAAGCAGCTTAAAGGAGATACATTAACACAGGGCATCTTATGCGAGAAGGCGTGAGTGATTTACAGTGATTTGCTGGAGCAGACCCCGAGCACTTCCACGGACGAAGCATCGAAAGACTCATTTAAAGCCAGTAGAGACTAGTTTGATAACTTCAGGAAAAGGTCCGGCTTTCACTCCATCGTCAGGCATGGTGAGGCAGCAAGTTCAGATGTGAAGGCAGCTGAGGATTACCTCAAAACTTTTTCGGAACTGATAGAAGCCAAAGGATATATCCCCCAGCAAGTCTTCAACTGTGACGAGACAGGGCTTTTCTGGAAGAAGATGCCCAATAGGACTTATATAATGGCAGAGGAGAAGGCGATGCCAGGCCACAAACCCATGAAGGATAGGCTAACTCTCGCACTGTGCGCCAATGCGAGTGGCGACTGCAAGATCAAGCCTCTGCTTGTATTCCATTAGGAAAACTCCAGAGTCTTTAAGTCACATAAGATTTTAAAAGATAAACTGCAAGTTATGTGGAGGGCAAACCCGAAGGCATGGGTCACCAGGCAGTTCTTTGTGGAGTGGGTAAACCTGGTTTTTGGCCCTTCTGTTAAGAAATATCTACAGGAAAACAAGCTAATCATGCAAGCCCTCCTCGTCCTCCACAATGCTCCTGCTCACCCACTGAACCTCGAAGATGAACTCCTCGAAGAGTTCAAGTTTATAAAGGTTGTCTACCTACCTCCCATCACCCCTCCTATCCTGCAGCCCATGGACCAGGAGGTGATTTCTAATTTTAAAAAGCTGTACATCAAGCACCTGTCCCGGCACTGCTTTGAGGTGATGGAGAACACAAACCTCACCCTTCGAGAGTTCTGGAAGAACCACTTTAACATCGTGATATGCCTCAGAATTATTGATCAGGCCTGGCTGGGTGTTACAACGAGGACTTTGACCTCTGCATGGAAGAAGCTATGGCCTGAAGCCGTAGCCGAAAGGACCTTCCAAGGATTAGAACCCAAGGTGCCAGTGGAGAAGGAGATAGTGTCTCTGGGAAAAATCCATGGGCCTGGAGGTGGATGAGAGAGACATGAATGAGCTCATTGAGGAGCACTCTCTGGAATTCACTACGAAGGAGTTAAATGAGTTGCAGTCTCACAACATGCGGAGGTTCTCCAAGAAATTGGTTTCAAAGAGGAGCCAGAGGTGGAGGAGATCTCTACAAGTGAGATAAAGGAGATCTTAGGAATGTGGGAGAGGGTGTCACACTTCGTGGAAAAGAAACACCCCGAAAAAGTTGCTACTGGTCCTGCATAGGAGCTGTTCTATGAAACTTGCCTCACCCATTTCAGAAACATTCTGAAAGGGAGGAAGAGGCAAACCTCGTTGGACACGTTTTTTTTGAAATTGGCCAAAAATGCAAGGACCAGTAGCAATTAAGTTCAGTGAAGATTAGTTAAGTTACATTCAGTTTAGGGATAAAGTGTAGCATTAAGAGTGTAACGAGTAGGTAAATACACTTTATAAAACCAGTTTATTCCTTTACATCCTCTTTTATTATGTTTTTATACAATATTTGTCATTTATAAATACATTTTTCTTATTCAAAAACACGTAACAAGAACAACTGGGGTAGCGTTTTGGGGGCTGGAACCGATTAATGGCATTTCAATTGATTTCAATGGGGAAAATTGCTTTGAGATACGAGCAACTTGATATACGAGCAAGGTTACGGAAGGAATTAAACTCGTATCTCGAGGTACCACTGTAATGTATTTATTTAGGGAACAAGAAGTTAGGTAATCATGTGTAAGTCTTTTACATTTAAGATGATAATTGTTAATCTTACTGCACAGGACATAAAATGGAAGACGACAAATAATTCTAAAATGACTGGTCTTAATACTAAAATAAAAATTCACCAATATACTCTAAATGCATATAAAATACTTACATTTTTAATTTTCTTGCTGAGGGAGGAATTGAAAAACTTTTTATTTATGTATAAGTAACACTCCATTTAGAGAAATATTTTGTGTAGGGAAAGACATTTGCCTTCAATTTTTTTAAATTAAGGCCAAGCGAGCCATAGGAAAACTAACACATTCCCAGTTCTGACCTTCATAGTGGTCTTCCACTCCTTGCAATGTCTGTGATATCAGCTGATATTTCAATGAAGTTTGGTCAGTGCTATTATCCTAAGGGGGGTGAGGGAAGATGAGGAGGCACTGGAGCTTCCCACTGGTTAGTGGATGAATAGGAGACACATGTTTTTAATGAAGCACAAGAAGAGAAAGGGGTGCAAAATCTAACTCCAGAATTCTTTAAAAATGTCAGGAAAACTGAGCCATCCAAACCCTTGATTTAAATTTAAGATTTTAAGGGGGCATGAATGAGAACTTCCTTTTGAATTGTCTCTATCTGAGAGAAGTAAAAACATTAATAATTTGGCAAAGTTGGCCATCTGACTCAAAAAGCCTAAACATTGAAATAATTCATCCTGAAGACTGTGTGCTTTTATGCTTAGCACAGATGGGTTCACCTGTGTGAATTTGGGTTCTTATTTTATGTTGTCGTCTTTAAGATGAGAAATGGAAGTTTGACATTTTCTGATGCATTTTCACTGGCAAGTATTGAGCAGAAATAATCACTAGCACGATTTGTCTTATGACAGTACAATGGGGTAAAGTGAATGATGACAGCTCTTGGCACCTGTACTTTGGGTGAGAAAGAAAAAGAGTTTTCCCTGGTAGAGAAAAGAAAATAGTTGATTAAATAAAAAGCTGTTATATAGTCAGTATTCACATGTGGATAACTCTATTTTTCTTCTCAGTACTTAACCATTAACATTGCTTAGGTCTTGGTGTTTTGTTTTTTAAATAATTGTATTTGATTTTTAGAGAATGAGGGAGAGGGAGAAATATATAGAGAGAAACATTGATGTGAGAGCAGAACATTGATTGGCTGTATGTGCCCACAACTGGTAACCTTCTGGTGCATGGGATGATACCCAAGCAACTGAGCCACATTGGCAAGTCCAAAACTATAGAACGCAATTGCTTTGAATTTTAGTGTCAGTGCTTTCTGGGTCCAACAAAAATCATTTAAATGGACACTAATTTGTTTCTCAGGTTGCCTCATCTGGGTAGGTATAAGGTTAGATGGAGCAAAAGATTATTTGATTCATCTTTTTTATCCATTCCCAACTTTCTGGTAAAAAACAACTCTACAGTAACAAAAAATTGGAGAAGAATAAAATAATGAAAACTATATTCAAGTTCTTTCACTTAGTTGCCAAAAAATTATAGAGCCACCCCCCCCCCGCCCCTGCAAAGTCATTACCAATTTTAGAGTTATTAACCTATAAAAATTGAAGTAAAGACAATGAAGCTAAAGTGATAGTAATTTGCCCTGGCTGGTGTGGCTCAATTGGTAAGAGCATCATCCCCCACACAGAAAAGTTGTGGGTTCAATTCCTGGTTGGGGCACATATCAAGGTTGTGGCTTTGATCCCCAGTCAGGATGCATATAGGAGGCAATGAATCAATGTTTCTCTCTCCTTCACCCTTCCTCTCTCTCTAAAAAAAAACAACAATATAGTAATAGTAATTGGAAACAAGCATAGGCTAATCAAGACCACACAAATCTTCCTATATAATAAAGAGGTAATATGCAAATGACCATCACTCCAACACAAAAGATGGCCGCCCCCATGTAGTTAAAGATAGCCACCCCCATGTGGACATAAGATGGCTGCCACAAGATGTCCAGCAGGGGAGGACACTTGGGAGGGACCAGCCAGACCTGAAAGGGAGAGCAGTTGGGCATGAACAGGCCTTCAGGGGAGGACAGTTAGGGGTGACCAGACCTTCAAGGAAGGGCATTTGGGGATGACCAGGCCAGCAGGGGAGCAGTGAGGGGTGACCAGGCTGGCAGGGGAGTGGTTAGGGTTGATCAGGCAGGCAGCAGATGAGCAGTTGGGAGCCAGAAGTCCTGGATTGTGAGAGGGATCCCACATTGGAGAGGGTGAAGGCTGTGCTGAGGGATACACCCCTCCCTCCCACCACACACACACACACACACACACACACACACACACACACGTGCACTAATTTAATGCACCAGGCCTCTAGTATTGTAATAATAAGCTTTCTTTTCCTAAACTGAAAATTTTAATCCATGAAGAAGGTTTCCCATGTTGCCAAGCTTTAAAGAATGATCAGACTTAGTAGAATCATAAATTCTGGCTTCTATAAATTCTGGTTGCACACTAATTTTAGTTTAATATTACAAATATTATTAATAACCCCCAGTATCCCAGAATCATTGGGCATAATAGTTATATGTACTAATATTCATGAAATTTGTTAAGTGACATGCTAAATGTAATGCTGAGAACGCTGGCTGGCACATAGCACAAGCACAAAAAATGTTAGTATTTAATTAGTTCATGCAGTTTTATGAATTCTGTTGAGGTGCTGCTAACTCCTTATTCTTATCTTTTTATGTGAGCCACACTATACCACTTGAATGTACTTCCTTTCATTTAAGGTTGTAATTCATTTTTAAAGCACACTGCCTTGGGGAGACTGACGTTTTATTTCTTTATATGTTTAGCACATATATAAGTGTATATAATGAGCTAAAGACTGAGTAATGTCATGTGTGGGAGAGGGTGTCACTACAATCAATGTCATGGTTCTTGACTCAAAAAACTATCATTTTCTTTGGGGGGGGATGTGTGTGGCTTTCTGAATTAATCTGATAACTTCTGTGATCTAGTCTGACCAACCTTTCCAAATGAATTTCCTATCACAGTGTGTTATACAACTTCTACATTGAATTGCCAAGTTTCCTAAGCAATCCTTATTATTTCCTAACTCTGTGTCTTGTCACATTCTATTTATTCCAACTTGGAAAGGTTCCCATCCTTGCTTTTAGAAGAAACAGGTCAACTTTTGCTCACCTCTAAAATCTTCCTATATTATCACAGTCTGAGAACAAGACCTTCTTCTTTGAATAGCTGTAGGTGCATATATCATTGGTGAATGAATAGATGTGTGGATGAGCAAATAAGTTTCTATCTTATTATAGTCAAGGAGCATGAGTAAAAGCAAATCTGAAGGATGCTGAGTGAGTCTGCAGAATAAGATGACAAGAGATCTTGAAAGCAAGAATCAGAGGTTTGGCACTTAATTCATACACACAGCAGGCCACACTGTTTATTGAAGTTCTTAAGGGCAGCAGGTCTGGAATAAGATCCTAGTTCTATCACTTTATGTTTTGAGCTCAAACAAGTTCCTTTATAAAATGAAGATTATAAAAGCACCTACAGCACAGGGATATGAAGATTAAATCAGATAATAATTATTAAGCTCTTAACATGGTAAGAACTTGGCCCATGATAGGAATTCAACAAATATTGTTATTATTATCATTTGCTATTTTATGAGCTTCTCAATCTCCATGTACTCTGTAAGACAAGACTCAGTGCTGGCCTTGAATCTAGCTCTTTTAGAGCCATCTTTCTTCATAGATACACTTTAAAAAATATGTATTTTTATTGCTTTCAGAGAGGAAGGGAAAGGAAGGCAGAGATAGATACATCAATGATGAGAGAGAATCACTGATCCGCTGCTTCCTACACGCCCTCCACTGGGGACTGAGCCCACAACCTGGGCATGTGCCCTTGACCGGAATTGAACCTGGGACCCTTCAGTCCGCAGGCCAATGTTCTATCCACTGAGCTAAACTGGCTAGGGCCACATTTTAATTTTCTATGCAAATGTAAAACTGGAAACTATCAGGAGACAGTTTGAAACATCAGAAAATATAGGTTGTGGGACTTAATATTATCTGTTTCAGATAAGCCAGTTCTTCAGTAGTCTCTACTCTTATTTCAAGTTTGTTTCTAGGTCACTTGAAGGTCATTACTTCTTGAAATAGTTGAAAATAATTGAAATGCAATAAATAAATAAATAACATGTTGTTGAGTTGTATTGGAGGCATTCAGGCCTGTTTGGTAGGTAGAATAAGCTGAATACCTGTTGAAATGTTATTTGAAAGCAACTGAAATGCTTTCCTCTGAGTATCACTAATAAAGCACAAAAAGCATACCAAGAGCATCTTGATATGGTGCTATTTTCAGCAAATTTCCTTGATCAAGGATAAATACACCATTTATGTTATGTTTTATGTGTGTTAAGTCCTGATGTCATCCATTTTAACAGAAAATTACCATAGTATAATTTGGAAAGAAAAGTACAGATGAGAAGATTAGAGCCTTGTCTTTCACAACACCTACAAAGGATATAAAACATAGCATTTGAGGTCAAGCAGAGGCTTTTCCAAGTTATTTTTCATGAGGTACTTCAGCTACACCTCATTTGCCATTTTATAGTTTCCAAGTGGACTGATAGGTTGGATGGTGATTGAGTGAATCCCTCACAGAATATAACTGAAAACCATTTGAATTAGGTATGAAACATGACAGGAAGAAGCATCATGGAGGAGAGGAGCTAGAAAAAGAAGTGGCCCTTATCAAAGTAATATAACTGTTGTGGTTATGTACCCAGGTGTTTTCAGAAGTGTGCTAGTTTTCACCTGCATCCAGGCATCTTACCTACTTATCACCCATTTCACTCTCACTTTCCCAGTGTATCAATAAATTACATGTCTACTGCAGTTAAAGCTAAAATGCTCAATGCCAGAAAAGTAGTAGTGTGAACTCAAATCTGCCACTGGCTGCTGAAATTCCAATTTGTCTAATAGGGATTTAGAAGGAAAGGCGAGAGATTGCCTGCTGAAATGCCTAACTAAACACATTCACTTGGTTACAGAGATAACAAAGATAGCACATCTGGGGTTGGCATGATAATCAAGTGGATTAGTACTGATGCAAATTTGGTCCTCTGGAGGACTGATCACTCCTTTGGCTGGATTCTCTCTGTGCTCACCTTGTGGCAGAAATGTTACCTCCTTTTTGTATATGTACTGCCAAAGTGTGTATAGGTGCCTCCCCTTCCAAGGTAGTTGAAGTGAGACAATATACATAAAAAGGCATGGCTGCTTATGACATGAAGATTTTATTCAAGAAGGTATGCTCAAAAGGATGATTTTAATAGGGCTGAAACTTGTTACCCTGAAAAGTTTCCTTCCTCAGAAGGCAGACCTCCCCAGTGCAATCACCTCCTTCAGTCCCTGTCCAACCATAGGAGAGGCCAACTGCTCTGTGGACACCAGTGTTTAGTTGTCTCCCACTTTGGTGACACATAAATTACAATGGAATGAGTCCAATAATATTAGCATGACCTCCTTTACAAGAAGGCCATTGAAATGTTCCAATTTTTGGAAGCCAAGTGTTATGACTTTTACTCAACATTGTACTGGAGGCTCTAGTCATTGGAGTAAGGCAAGAAAAATAAATGAAAGTTGGCATGATTGGAAATGAATAAGCAAAACTGTTTGTTAGGAGAGGACATGAAAATTGTCCAAGTAAAAGACTTTTATTTTACACACACACACACACACACACACACACACACACACACACGCATGCGCATACTAGAAGAGTTTAACTAGGTTGCCAGATACAAGATCAATTTTAAGTCAATTGCACAGTTATACAATAGCAACCAATAATTATTGCTATAAAGTAAAATATATTTAAAATAGCAACAAAATACAATACTGAAGAACAAATTTACCAAAATTTATTATGGTCTATCTTTTATGCAAAATACTGAAAGACATTAAAGAAGACCTAAGTAAATGAAGATACAACATGTTCCTAGATCAGGTCTCTCACAACTGGTCTATTAAAGTAATAAATGAATTTTTGATGAAACTTGATAGATAGCACGTAACAAGGATGTGAAAGAGAAAAGGAGAAAAGCTAAGAGCAGCTTGAAAAAATGAAAAATGTGAGGAAATTGACCTATTGACTATAAAAATTTGTCATAAAACTGTATATTAGCCTTTTATGTTAGTACTTAAAGAGATCACTTAAACAGAATAGAACCAGAAATAGAACAATACACATATGGAATCCTAACAGATACCAAGAAGGGGGAACATGGATTATGCAATAACTGGTATTGGGATAATTAGCTACCCTGTGGAAACAAGTGAAATTGGATCTCTGCCTCATATTCTAAAGAAGTCGATTTCAGGAGAATTAAATGTTTAAAAATGAAAAGAAATCTGTAACAGTTCAAAAAGAGAATATAGAATAAAATATTTACATTAGGCAGAGATGTAATTTTAAACTATTCACACAAAACATAAACCATAAATGAAAAAGTAATAAATTTAATTATACTAACACAAAAATTATGTTTACCACAGTACAAATAAATAAAAGAAAACCTGAGAGGAAAAAATGGTTGAAAGATAGTTTGAAGAACAAGAAATACTAATAACTGTATGGGGTAAAAATTAACCTAATTAATGACCATAGAAATGCAAATTAAAACTACAATAAATCATTATCTTTCACCTATCAGACTGGCAAAATTGGAAAATACTGAACCTGATGAGAATGTAAGATATAGAGACCATGTGAGAGTGTAAATCAGTACAACCACTTTGGACAATTCTTTGCCATTATTTTTTAAATTTGAAGAAAACATTGTATTACCAAGCAATTGCATTCATAGGTATAGACAATAGAGAAATTCTTGCTCATATGAACCCTATATAATAAAAGCATAATATGCAAATCGATCAAATGGCCGAACAGTGGAAAGACCATCTGATCATCTGGAAGACCATCTGGAACTACCCTATGACAGCCACTGGTGCCAGGCCAGTCAAGGAAGGTGTGATGTGATTGGTAGGGGGCCTGGCCATCGCCCCATGATAGCCCCCAGAGGAAGGCTCAAGCCACCGACTGGTGGGTTGCAGTGAGTGGACAGGGCCTCCTTTTGCAAGGGAAGCCCAGGTCCCAGGTGCCAGTGTGGGCAGCCAGGGGGAGGAAGGCCTACTCTTACATGAATTTCATGCATCGGGTCTCCAGTAATGTATAAAAATATTCATACTGTGTTTACACAAATACCCATTGACACGAGAATGGATCAATAATTTGCATACTATACAGTAGTGGACATGATTGAATGTAACTGCCTGCTTCAATATGGATGAGAATCAACAATGTGGAGTGAAAAAAAAGCAAATCACAAAAAATACACAGACTATGATTCCATTTATTAAAGTTCAAATGTACAAAAATGAGTACTAACATATGTTTCTAGTTTATATGCATCCTATATAATAAAGAGGTAATATGCAAAATCACTGTCATGCCCTCACAAGATGGCTTCCTATGACCAGGCTGGCAGGGGTGTTAGTGAGGGACAACTAAATGATTGAAAAAGCAGGCTGCATGGGGTGACTAGGCCGGCAAGGGGCCTTAGTGAGGAACAACTAAATGACTGAACAGCAGGCTGCGTGGGGCGACCATGCTTGCAGGGGAGTCATTAGGGGTGACCAGGTAGGCAGAAAGGGCAGTTAGGGGTGACCAGGCAGGCAGGCAGGTGAGCGATTACGATCTAGCAATCCAGAATTGTTAGAGGGATGTCCAACTGCCAGAGATTGGGCCTAAACCGGTAGTCAGACATCTACCAAGGGGTCCTGGATTGGAGAGGGTGCAGGCTGGGCTAAGGGTATCCCTCACCCACTGTGCATGAATTTTGTGCACCAGGCCTCTAGTATGTTATAAAATCCTCACATAAAGATATGCTTAGAGATGAGAGAGAGAGAGAGAAAGAGAGAGAGAGAGAGAGAGAAAGAGAGAGAGAGAGACTGAAACATCAATGTGGGAGAAACATCAATATTAATGCACCCTCACCTGGGATCCAACCTCTTACCTAGGTATGTGCACTGACCAAGAATTGACCCACAGACTTGGTATATGGGACAAAACTCCAACCAACTATGCCACCTGGCCAGGGCTATTATAAAACTATTTTTAAAAGCCACAGTCTTTGGTGGGGATAGAGGGAAATAAAAAAAAATCTAATGGGGAATGATATTGGGGGCTTTGCCAGAATTAGTAATTTTGTGTTTATTAAGCTGCCTCTGGGCACATGGCTGTTCTCTTAATCATTCTTTTTCCCTTAGCTATTCACTAGACATACTTTTCTAAATGCACACAATATTTTATGAAAAATAAATTTCTAAAAAGGTTCTAGCTGGCCACAAATTACCATCAATGGATGCAGGCATTCCAATTATTTCCTTATTTACAGCTGGATTTATACTTTTAACTTTGGCTCATCCCTGAACAAATTTACCGAACATGGTCTAGTGATCAGATTAGCAGTCCTCCATAATGTTTTAGCCAACCCCAACCTCAGCATATGCATAATACAATTTTAATGGCCTAGAACAACATATTTAGTCATCTAGTATAGGCAGTTTCCCCATTAGCAACTGCATAGGAAATCCCCCAGTATGTAATTTCTATTAGTGACTTTATTATGAAGTTCCATTACTGCCTGGTGGGGGCTATATCAGGAACCAGATTTGATGATTCTACAAATGTTACTTCCTTTGTGAAGCCTTCCCCAATGCCTGAAGGCAAAATTTGTTACTCCTGTCTGCTCATTCCATTTGCATTTCTTTGCTTGCAAAACGGAGTGTATTGACTTACACCTGATAGGCTGCTATGAGGAATAAAAGAGATAATGCCTTTAGAGCTCACAGCAAGCACTCAGCAAATATTAGTTATTCTTATATTTGTGTTTGTTTTGTATTTGTATTTATATGTTCTATTCTTGTTCTCATTCTTATGCCTTTATTGGAATGCATGGCACAAGGTGACATGCATAAGCTAATTAGGTATAACTGTGTCTCCCTCCAAGGTCTGTAAATCCACTGAGGGTGTGATTTCTGATCTATGTGTTCCTGGTCCCTTGTATTATTTCTGGTGTGTACTCAGCACTGATACATATTTCTTGGATTTAGTTAAAATAATTTTTTTATGGTTTTAAATTCTTCTTTTAAAAGATTTCTAGAATTTGTGGACCTGTTCTAGGTCCCACCCACTTCCTTGAGAGCCCCTGAAGTGTCCCAACTCTGTGACTGGGGATGCAGTAGTGTCTGCATCTGTCCCTCACTGGCTGTGCTAACCAGTCTGGTTTGATGACAGCAGGGCCTTTATCAACACTTCCCGAGGAAAATGCGAAATGTCCACCCATGATTAGGGAGAGTAAAAAAAAAAAATTCTCCCTATTCCTGGCAAAAAAATTCTTAAAATGCTATTTATTGCCACATAGTTTAGTCAGAAAATGTAGGGTCCACACATGAGCAAAGCCATTTTTCCCTAAAGTCAAATTGGTTTCTTGAAAATATCTATTTGAAGGGAAGGCAAAGAATTCAGCATTTTTGGTCATGAGGCTACAGTATTGCTTTCTTAGGAGAATATAATATGCTGCTGAATATAATCCAATGATTCACTGGCTGTAGACATTGCTTGTCCGTATTGATCAATCTGAAAATTAGGTGATGGTTGATATGATACATGGCAAGATGAGGGCCAGAGAATATGGACATTTAAGAATATAATTAGTCTATTTCTCCAAAGGCCTTGCATTCTAATCTTGATTTGTGGACAATTCTAGTATAGTCATATGCAAAAAGTGTTTAAGAATTTCTCTGTTAGAAAGGCAAAATAGTGTAATATGACATGTAATATAGATTAGCATGAAATTTTGTGGGACTTTTATGAGTTTAATTAATACGTATATAAAATGTATTTGGTTAAAGGGTTTATAAAGATATAATTATGTGGTAACATATGCTTAGGAATAATTTGTGGTATATTAATAGAAATAGAACATACTGCATCAGTGGATGTGTGGGAAGGGGTTTTAGATAGTAAGCTATTTTAGGGCACTATTAAGATGGAGAAGAGGAGGCTGTGAAGATCTATGTTTTTGTGACCACAGCAATCAGAGTCTGACTGTGAGGCAGAAATCTGAGATAAGGATGAACTCTGTAAGCATCACTCTGGGTGGTCCAGGCACTGAGTCCCTCCTTATCTTGAGATATAGGATGAGCAAAAATCTATACCAAGGAAATAAGCAGTCATCCAGGCAGGGCAGAGGATAGTCTTATCAGTTGGTTCTTGGAGTGGGGCTAGGAGTGAAGAAACAGTTGGAGTAAAGGGTAAAATGTGAGATCAAATGGGGAAGGGATTTTGTGGTAAATAAAAGAGATGTACCAAGCACTCACTCTCAACATCCCAGGACACAATGTTCTTACCAGTGATTTTTCCCTCTGGAGTGGCCAGGATATGGGTCAATAAACCAAGGTTCAGAAACCATGTTACTCCCTGGAACTGTCACACTAATGGCAGGGAAATAAACCATAGAAGCAGCCGATAGGGGGGCCCACATAGTAAAAAGAGTATGACTGGAGTTAGGCAGCACTCTCTTTAAGTACAAACTCTTAAACTCTGTCACCTACAAGACAGAAGGTCTGTGTAAGTTACTTAATATTTATGAGCCTGATTTCTATCCTATATAATGAAAGGCTAGCATGCAAATTGACTGAATAGCAGAACAACAAGTCACTGTGCAGTGCACTGACCACCAGGGGGTAGATGCTCAACACAGGTGGTCAGCACCATTCAGCCAGAAGCCAGGCAGCTGCACAGTGGTGGGAGCCTGTCCTGCCTCCATGGCAGCGCCAAAGATGTCCTGTGAGGGCTCCCTGACTACGAGAGGGCACAGGCTGAGCTGAGGCACCCCCTGAGTACATGAATTTTGTACACCAGGCCTCTACTTTTTCATAAAATGGGATTGAAACAAGTTATTTTTTTAAGTGTACTTTTTTTAAAAAAAAGGCCTTTGTTTTATATTTTAATTAAGAAAGAACTAGAGATCACACATATCAAGTGCCTGGTACATTGAAGGTGCTTCAAATTCGCCTTTATTAATAAACATTTATTGAGTGTAATTCCTATTAGGCCCTCTTAGAATCTGAGAAAGAGAGATACTGCCTTGTTTCAGCTTTTCTTCAAAGAACTTACCAGCTGCTTGAAAAGAGAGGCAAACAAGAGTGATAACCTCTTAAAGGAGTGGAAGAAACTGCGATGCCTATATCTTCTTCCTTACAACTAAGAACCCTAAATTTTGTCAGAAACATTGCTTTTTAGCTAAAATACTATTTATCAATTCCACTTTATGGGTAGAGCCAAGGACAGCAATCAGAGTCTGACTGTGAGGCAGAAATCTGAGATAAGAATGAACTTTTAACCAATGAGTGATAAGCAGAAGTTCTGTGTGCAACATCTGTGGTGTTTCCTAAGATAAAAGGACATTTCTTTATTGTCTCCTGTCTTTCTCTGCTATTTGGAATGTGGTAGCTGGAGTTTGAACATCCATCTTGAAATGGAGGTGAAGGCTAATAGGGAGAGAATAGGTCAAAAGGAAAGCTGTGTCTAGATGTTAGTGACCATGAGGCCAGCCTCCAGCTTTGGGCTTTGGGCTTCTTACCTTAACACTTCATTTAGATAGGAAGAAAATAAAAATATCTTTTGTTTAAACCATTATTCTTAAACATTTTCAGGAACTTGCAACATAACAGTTGAGTTGCAATAGGATACATTGAAGGACTGATGACCATTTTATGGATTGACCAGGAAGGATTTCTCAGAAGAGGTAATGGTAATCAGATTGGGGTGAATAAGTATGGGGTCTTCCACCTGACATGGTGCTTCCTGTTCCCAGATGTTAGGAGTTTGGTATTGTATCAATTTATAGACATTGTTGACATGACCTAGACAAGATTATTAGAATAAGGGTTTGAAAACTCTTCTATAAATTGATCTGTAATTTCCCAAGGAAGCGAGGACTGGAGATTTTCACTGGGAGGCTTAAGCAGTTGGACTGGTGTGTTTTAATTTACTCATTGTGTGTGTGTATGTGTGTGAGTGTGCGCGTGTGTGCACGCACATGCATGCAGATGCACATGCATGTATATTAATGTGTGGTATGAAGTTTTAGAAATGCTAATAACTGTTTTCTCCCCACATTTCCTTTAATCCCTTGACCTTTCTCCCACATTTGACTAACTAAACTTGTTTGTGTTTACTGGTTCAAAAGAATAAAAAAAAAGGCTACACAGAGGAAAAAAAAAAGATGTTTTCCTGACTTTTGAGTTTCAAAAGTACAGTCTTTGAGAAGATTCTCAAACTTTTCAATGAAGATTGGAAAAAATATTTGTCAAAAGAAATAGAAGAGAGTCTGACAAGAAGCACTGAGGAGTTTCTGAGAAACAAGTTCTGTGTGTCCTGCTCTCTAGGCCCAGTCCCAGGCCAAGATGGGTAGGTCCCTGGGAAAGCCCAGATGAGTGTGAAGGATCTGACAACAGAGGGTCTCTAAGCCCTTGCCTATGGCAAGTCCTGGGTAAGTGACAGGACTCCAGAGAGAAATTACTGTGTCCAGAAGAAATCTGAGATACTCTGAGAGAAAGCCACTAAATCCAAAGAAATCTGGGGGAGCAAGAAGAATAACTCAGAGGCAGCAAGAAGAGATATTTCTGTGACAGTCAGCATGCAAAGATGACTGCAAGGATGTGGTGCCCACCCTCTGTCACCTTGACACTGCGTAAAGCTCCAGTCTTTAGGTGAGATGGATGACCCCACTGCAGAAAAATGGGGCTGGGCTGCACACTGCTAATCTGGTGAAGATCAGCTCTCATAAGTTAAAGAAACACAAAGAAAAGGATTGTTCTTGCAGACTCAAGTATAAAGGTAGAGATTAGAATATGTTGCATACTCATCCATCCACCTGTCCATCCATCCATCCATCCAACAATAATTTATTGAGGTCCTATAGAGAGGATGGCACTGTTTTAGGCACCGGGACACTGCAGTGAACAAAACTGAAAAAATGATATTTCTGCCTTAATGTAGCTTAGATACTAGTTAGGGAGACAAACAGTATATAGTAAATATAAATGTTATTATATTAATAAGTTAAGTAGTGATAAGGTCTAAGTAAAAAGATAAAGCAGGATCAGGAATAACTTACTTATAGTAGAAGCTGAATATTCTTAGGTAGATGCTATGTTCTAATCGAACCCCTTGCTTTTATTCCCAATATGGTCATGTGTTGTATTGATCTTGTGTGGCTGGTGAGAAGCCACAATCATTGATGTTCTGGAGGTGGGGGATGCCAGAAATGATGATGAAGTAGGTAAATTGCTTATTAAATCTTCCAAAGATCAAGGGCAAAGGTGAAGCCGAGTACCAGATTTTGGCTACACCCCAGGGCTGAAGCTAAGCATTAGTATAAGCCTCATATTCTCTCTTGAACCCTTCATCCACCCTACTGCATAAATATGTGTATTCTATTTTATAGATGAGAGTATCAATACTTGGAGAAGTTAGTGAATTGAGCCAGCATTAAACCAGGTTTCAGACCCAGGACTGAGTCCAAGTACCTCACTCTGACTAAATTGGATAAAACACTCCTGCAAGTTTCATGGGATGCACACCTGCACTCTTTCTAACTTTGCAGTCAATTTAGAAGTGTCAAACAGAAGGACAGACCTGAGAAACCTTCTACCACCCTAAAGGATAAAGGATCCTCTCTTGGCCAGGGAAGTCTCAGAGAGTCATAGTACTGCCATTGGAGAAGGAGGTGGAGTAGGAGAAGGGCAGAAATGTGTTTCTGTGAGATGCAAAAGTCTAGATAAGTGGTTCTCAACCTTCCTCATGCTGCAACCTTTTAATACAGTCCCTCATGTTGTGGTGATCCCCAATCACAAAATTATTTTTGTTGCTACTTCATAACTGTAATTTGCTACGGTTATGAATCTTAATGTAAATCTCTGTGTTTTCTGATGGTCTTAGGAGACCCTGATAGCTGTTCGCAACCCACAGGTTGAGAACTACTGGTCTAGATTATTCTGCAGCAAATTTCTATGGATTACATTTAGCTGTTGCAAATCCATAGATCATGCCAGAGACATAAAAGGTGGGGCAAATGTAAATTTACAATTGTCCATATGGAAAATAATGTAATAATTAATAAATAATAATACAAGTATAGACTACATTTCCCATAGTCACAACTGTGAATTTACTTTGTCTTCATCTTTTGTGTTGCAGTCCTAAACTAGAGGATCATCCTCATCCATGAATTTCCTCAATAGAATCTCTCACTTGGAAATACCTCACCTCTGTTTCTCCCTCCCATCTCTTGTTTTAATAAAGAAATTCTACATAATTTGACTGAACAAAATGCCTGTGTTGTAAAAGGTTTTTATGCTCTAAAGCTGGTCACAGGGTTTTCTGAAATGGACATCTCAGGACAAATCTCAAGTATCTCTGTTCAAATTCCAATGTACCCACTAATAATGGTAGTAACTAGAAGGAAATTGGAGTTGATTTTATCATAGTGGTGGCCATGGACCTCAATTTCATGGCCTTCCTCAATATAGATATTAACAACTTGGCAAAGTTATTGGCCAATTGACTCACAGAATAAGCATTCATAAAAGAATTCAACCTGAACAATGTGCTGTTTTATGGCCAGTATATGGAGGCTCACCTGTATTAATTTACTATGATTATTTAATATCCTCTTTAAGATGAAAAATGATGCCTGCTCATTGTTAATACTATCTTTTGACATGTTCCTGTGGATCGAATGGCAGTCACACCTTCCCCAGACAGAGATTGAAAACTTTATCTCGAATGGCTTGCAATGGTGATGGTATCCCATGTAAATGTTAGCACCAGAGTTATGCTGACTGAACAGTGCATTGCCATAGATCTTGACTTTGTAGGCTCACAGGCAAGTTTGCCCTTGTTCAGCAAGCCTTTGTCAGTTGCCATCGAGGTAGTATAAAGGAAACTGCTAACTAATTCATATTTCAATTTATAGGTTAGTTCTTATGCTATTCTTTATCAGATAGCATATTTTGTTTTTTCACTATTCTATGTCTTACTATCTCTTTGAGTCTTAAAATTCTATCATCAGGAAATGATAGATTTTTGAAGATACTCTAGGTATGAAATTATTCAGATTCCTCTTAGAGATGCTAAAAGTGATGGGGGGAAATGCTATGGAAATATTTCAGGAAATATGAGGAGCACAAGATATGGATCTTAACTGGTGCTCAGATTCCCTGTCTAGAAAGACAGGGAGAGACTAAAGATATCTTCTATCCCTGATATCTCAAAAGCCTATCATTTCTCCTCTGCTTTTAGGAACAGATTCTTAGAAAAGTGTTCCTATTTAGACACAGAATATTTTATTTCTCATTATTTTCTACATAAGATAGTGTAACTTGGGTAAGGTATTGGGCAGAAAATAGCATTGGATTAGGACTCAATGAGCAGATTGTAACTTCAGTCAGTGAAAGCTGTATGGCCTTGAGCAAATCACTTAACTTATCTAAATTTCAGTTCATTCATTTATAAAATGAAAACATTGGATTAACCTTTATTTGATTATTTATTAGTTCTAAGAACTGTAGGCCTTATAGATCATTGGGATTTTGTAATATGTAATCTATATCTATACATCTATATCTATATTTATCTATCTATCTATCTATCTATCTATCTATCTATCTATCTAATAAAAAGCCTGTGTCTGTGACAACCAGGATGACCATTGGGATATTATAATATGCAATCTATATATATAAAAACTGTAGGTCTTACAGACCATTGGAATTTATAATGTTCAATCTATATATATATAAAGCCTGTGTCTGTGACAACCAGGACAATCAAATGACTGGTCACAATGCTTATTCTGTGAGTCAATTGGCCAATGAGGTAGTATTGACAACCTCTCAGTCCCTCCCACTCACCCCCAGCTCACAAGCGAGGCGGCGGCAGGACTGGGTACTGGCGAGAGGGCCAAATGGCTGACCTCTTGGTCCCTGCTCTGGCCATCAGGCTACAATAGATCAGATATAGTGAACGGGGGAATTGGAGTGGGTGGCGAGAGGATTGGGCTGGCTGTCAGGCCATTGGAATCACAAGCTCATCCCCAGCTGCTCAGGGGCTCAGGCCTGCAAAAAAGTAGGCACAGAGAGAATTCAAGATGGCGTCATAGGTAAACACCTACACTGCTGCCTTGCACAACAATTTCGAAACTACAACTAAAAGACAGAATGGACAGCATCCAGAACCACAAGAAAGCTGGCTGACTGGAAATTCTACAACTAGAAGGAAAGAGAGGGGCTCACGGAGACCCAGAGGAACTGCAAAAAGCTGAGGTATGGAGACACGTGTGTGGAGAGAGCAGGTGCCAGAGGCTGGCAGGAGAGAGACAGAGACTCCCAACTGCATTGAACCCCTTATCCTATGGCACTGGACCCCAGGTCAAGGCGAGACTCATACAGGAGGAGTTTGGACTGTGAAAAGGAAGAAGTGCAAGGAAATTTAGGGGAGTTGCGAAAGGGCAAAAGTCTGGTGGTGTGCACAGCACTGTGCGCAGAAGACTGACTGCTGATTTTGCTTCTGGCTTCCATGAGTGGGTGGGAGACATAGCCTTCCAACTGTGCCACTTCTAACTCCACTAAACCCCAGTTTTGGGTGAAACCCTGGGTACCCAGACTCATATGGTCCCGGAGCACAGGGGAGCCGGAAAGGCGGCAGTCTAGAGGCAGTGCACTCGTACGCACAGGGACCACTCCAGCGACTCCCCAGAGTCACGTGAAACCCAGGGGTAGTGGAGGGTGGGGCCAACTGGAAGGCTCCATCCATACCAAGCTCAACAGAGAGGCTTTTGTAGTTTTGCAAGTCTTGTATCAAAAGGCTGAATCCAACACAGAAGTTCTCCTGACATAGTGAAAATGCAGAGACAAAGGAAGAGATCACAAACAAAAGAAATGGAGGAAAACAAATGACTGGATATAGAGTTCAAAACCACGCTTATAGGGTTTTTCAAGAATATCCTAGAAAAGATGGATAAATTTAGCGAGACCTAAAAGGAGATGAAAAAGGACCAACTAGAGATGAAAAAGGACCAACCAGAGACGAAAAAGGAATAATTAGAGTTGAAAAAGGACCAACTAGAGATGAAAAAGGAACAACTAGAAATTAAACATACACTGACTGAAATAAAAAATATTATACAGAGACCTAACAGCAGACTAGAGGAAAGTAAGAATCAAGTCAAAAATTTGAAATATAAAGAATCAGAAAACACTCAACTGGAAAAGCAAGAAGAAAAAATAATCCAAAAATGTGAAGATAATGTAAGGAGCCTCTGGGACAGCTTCAAGTGTACAAACATCAGAATTGTGGGGGTGCCAGAAGAAGAGAGACAGCAAGATAATGAAAACCTATTTAAAGAAATACAGTGGTACCTCAAGATACGAGTTTAATTAGTTCCGTAACGTTGAGGTGTGGGAAACTATGAGATGCTCAAGTCATGGTAAACTGGTGGGTCATGTGCAGCCAGCGGATCCATGCGATTACTCCTATCTCAAATGTTGCTCATATTTCAAAGCAAAAATCACTCACTCGACGACTCGTATCTCAAAAATCTTGTATGTTAGGGCACTTGTATCTCGAGGTACCAATGTAATGACTGAAAACTTCCCACATCTGGTGAAAGAAATAGACTTACAAGTCCAGGAAGCACACAGAACCCCATATAAAAGGAATCCAAAGAGGACTACACCAAGACACATCATAATTAAAATACCAAGGGCAAAAGACAAAGAGAGAATCTAGAAAGCAGCAAGAGAAAAAGTTAGTTACCTACAAGGTTGTACCCATACGACTGTCAGCCTACTTCTCAATAGAAACTATGCAGGCCAGAAGGGAGTGGCAAGAAATATTCAATGTGTTGAATAGCAAGATCCTACAACCAAGAATACTCTATCCATGCTAAGACCGGTTTGGCTCAGTGGATAGAGCGTCGGCTTGGGGACTGAAGGGTCCCGGGTTCGATTCCGGTCGGGGGCATGTACCTTGCTTGCAGGCACATCTCCACTGTGGGGCGTGCAGGAGGCGGCTGATTGATGTCTCTCTCTCATCAATGTTTCTGACTTTCTGTCTCTCTCCCTTCCTCTCTGTAAAAAATCAATAAAATATATTTAAAAAAAGAATACTCTATCCAGTAAAGCCATCATTCAGAATTGAAGGGCAGATAAAGAGCTTCACAGACAAGAAAAAGCTTAAGGAGTTCATCAACTCCAAACCAGTATTATATGAAATGCTGAAAGGTACTCTATAAAAAGAGGAAGAAGAAAAAGGTAAAAGATAAAAATTATGAACAACAAATACATATCTATCAACAAGTGAATCTAAAAATTAAGTGAATTAAAAATTTGATCAACAGAATAAACTGGTGAATATAATAGAATCAGGAGCACAGAAAGGGAGTGGACTGACAATTCTCAGGGGGAAGGGGATGAGGGGGGTGTGTAGGGAGAGACTGGACAAAAATCATACACCTATGGATGAGGTCAATGGGGGGAGGTATAGGTAGAGGGAGAGGTGGAAGCTGGGTGGAGGGGAGCTATGGAGGGGAAAAAGAGAAGCAAATGTAATAATTTGAATAATAAAGATTTAATTAAAAAATAAAAATAAATAAATATATAAAAAGAAAAAAAGAAAGTAGGCACAGGCAACTTCATTTCCATGCACATGTATCTGGCCAGCTGCTGATGGGATGTGTTTCTTGCTTGGAGTCACTGTAGCTGGGGCAGGTAGGTTGTGGGCACACCACAGCTACTGTCAGTGCCTCAAGCCTCAGCAGTGGCGGTGGTGGCAGTGGTGGAGGCAATGCCCATGTGAGGAGCCCCAAGGCGGCAGCGCATTCCATCAGTGGCTGGCTTGCACATGGGCATGGAGGTGAAGTCACCAGTGCTTACTTTCCCACAGGCCTGAGTCCCCGAGCAGCCAGGGATGAGCTAGTGATCCCAATGGCCTGACAGCCCTGTGGCAGAGGTGGCATTTAGTCTGGGGACTGGTGAATGGGCAAAAGGTGGAGGCTAGGCCTAGGGACCCTATCCACACGATTTCATGTGCTGGGCCTCTAATAAATTATAAAAACAAACAATAACATGTAATTGTTATTTTGACTCCTTTCTAATGTGGAAAAATTCCTTTAAATAGAAAAAGATTTAAACTATGGGGTTCTTATGTTGAGGGGTGGGGGTTGAATACTGGGAAGACCAATGCTTTTCACATTGATATCCATGGACTTCTGAGAGGTTGTAAATGTATTTTTGGGGTCAGCAAGTTACTAAATCTGAGAAACACTTATTTAGAGATACCAAGCTAAGCAAGACCTAGATTTGAAAGTGGGGAAGAGGTAGAGGTTAGTGGGAACTTGGGGGTAGAAGGGTGTGTTGGCCAGGGTCTTGGCAGCAAATAGAAAGCTATTTAAAAGTAATTTGAAAAGATTTTACTAAAGGCAGTATTTATAAAGTTACAGAAGGTGAAGGAAAAACATAAAGGGAAATATATTGCCCAGACATCATTACTACCCCTATGTTAGCAAGAGTGTTTGAAGAAGTAATTCCCAGATACAAACAGAGAAGAAGCTGTGATCTTGACCCCAGCCTCACCCTCTTTTCCTTTCCATTTTCCTGTTGTGGGGTTTCCCAGGCACTTAAGGCCACCAAAGCAAGGGAGGCCTCCAATGTAGACAACCAGACAGATCTTCAGAGGGCACAGAACAAGATGGCAAGGAGATGAGACTGTGGAGTAAAAGTAAGATATTAAACACAGGGGGTTAGCAAAGAGAAGGTTAAATCTTTTAAAAGGATAACTCAGATGTTCAGCACCACCTATAGTGAAGGCAAGCTTTACTTAATGTGATTATTTCATTCAGTCCCACATACTAACATGGGCTGCATTTCTTGTCTCTTCTCACCCAATGCAATGCATTGCACACCTAGAGAATAAAAAAAGATGTGATGATTTGATTAGATGAGTACTTATGAATGCTTTAAATTTGGAGGTAAAACCAAGAGGAATGGGATAGTGCCTCAAAATGCATATTTTTCCCTACAAACTGAACAAAGAGGAAAAATAATAATCTCTTGGATTTTGGGTTGTTAGGAAATGAGATAGCAAACAAAGATGCCAGGATTTTATTTTAATTACTAGAGGCCCAGTGCACAAAATTCGTGCACAGGGCAGCAGGGGGAGGGGGGTAGTCCCTCAGCCCAACCTGCACCCTCTCCAATCTGGGACCCCTCAAGGGATGTCTGACTTCCCTCTCACAATCCAGGACTGCTGGCCCCTAACTGCTCACCTGCCTGCCTGCCTGACTGCCCCATAACTGCTTCTGCCTGTCAATCAGCCTGATCACCCCATAACCACTCCCCTGCCAGCCCAATTGCCCCTAACTGCCCTCCCCTGCTGGCCTGATTCCCCCCAGCTGCCCTCCCCTGAAGGCCTCCCCACACCAACTGCCCTCCCCTGCAGGCTTGGTCACTCCTAACTGCCCTACACAGATGGCCTAGTTTCCGACAGCTGCCCTTCCCTGTAAGCCTGATTACTCCTAACCGTCTTCCCTGCAGGCCTGGATGTCCCCAACTGCTCTTCCCTGCAGGCTTGGTTACCCCCAACTGCCCTCCACTGTAGGCCTGGTCACCCCTAACTGCCCTTCCCTGCAGGTCTGATTGCCCCCAATTGCCCTCCCTTACAGGCCTGGTCCGTCCCAACTGCCTTCCCCTACCCACCATCTTATGGTGGCCATCTTGTGTCCACATGGGGGTGGCCATCTTGTGTGTTGGAGTGATGGTCAATTTGCATATTACCTCTTTATTATATAGGATTAATATATAGGATTATATAGGAATGATAACTATTATTAATGATGTCATTTTGTTTTACAGTGCCATTACAAGGTTGCTCTCTTAAAGTGGTCTTTAAAACAACCCTTTGAGGGTTTTTTTAACCCTTACTATGGAGACAAGAGAATGAAGCCCCAAGGAGGTTGAGCTGCTTGCCCAAGGTTGCACTGCTAATAAATAGAGCGGATTTCAGTGTTGATTCCACCACACTGCTCATTACATAAAAAAGAAAAAAAATTAATGGAAGGTCCCCTGAGGGGAGATGTTAGACTAGTAATTTATTCATATCTTACCTTTGCTTTTTGTAAGTGAAAAATATGACAATTTTATTTGTGATCTAATAGACTATTTTTTTTTTTTTGAGAATTGAATTTAAATGATATCATCAATCACCAAGCCAGGTGATATATGGCTTCAGGAGACAAAATTAAAAGAGTTAAAACAGTTAAGCATATATTTTATTTCTCTTTTGCATTTTTTACAGACCTAGAACACAGCATAGTCACCAGCACCTGTTTGTTATTTGTGAAATGCTATATTTAACTTGTTCTTTTCTTTAATTGAGTAAGATTTCATGTCAAATTCAGATTTTTCAGATGGATTATTTAGAAATAAAGTGTCAAAGTTCTTTTCATGCTGCTAATTTTCTTTTGACCTCAGAGAATTCCCCAAATCTAAAGACTCTACTAGGAAGAAAAATGAGAAAATTCTGATTGCTATCAGGCATTTTTCTTTCTCTTTATGTATTTTTACAATATCTATTTTGCAATTACTAAATGGTGGTCTCAGAGATACATTTGCCATGCCTAATTAGGAACTATAAATGGGTCTTCAGCAAATATTTCATTAAAAATGAGATTTCCAAGTAATAGAAAAATTTTACAACCAAGCTATAATGGCAAATACCTTACAAAAATATCACAGAGAAATAGGAGGGAAATGAATAATATACTACATTATCCAGAATTTAATTAGACTAATAGAATGTTAACACGAGAAGATAGTTCAGAGAGAAAGTGGCTGGAAGGTAGGGAACTAAACATCATTTAAATAAATATGCTTCATTTAATACCCCAGACACCACTAGAAAGTAGGAATAATTATTGTCATTTTACATACAAGGCAACAGGGGGTAAGAAAAGCTTTATAATTCTCTCATTAGCACACAGCTAGGAAATAGCAAAGGTAGGATTCACACCTGCGTTTACCTGGATCAATTGCCCAAATGCATACCAATGAGTCAGTGACATTAAGACCAGAACCTAGTGCTCTTTCAACTCACTATGATGCCTCCAATCCAGGGTGGACATGGACCTTGAGAAAAAAGCCTGAAGCTTTGACTGTTGTTTTTCTCCTAGTTATTATTCTACAATTTTTTAATGTTACAAATACAAACATTTATTTATGTTTAGTAGAACCCATTGAACATGTAGCAAAGAGGAAGAGCTAAAGAGATGTCCGCATTTATACTTTCTTCTTTATTATAATTAATTTACATTTCTTATAATACTTTCAGCTTATCAAGGACTGCAGTGACTTAGAAATATTGTATAAAGCCTTGAATCTGAATAAGTTTCACTGGATTGGGGAGTCAGAAGATTTGATAGAGATAGTGTTATCTTTTCTCCTATATTAAAATCTGAAAATTAAGTTTCAGAGAGCATCTATGAGTGATCCAAAGTTATCTATTTCTTTTTTGCAATTTTTTCATTTTATTTATTCCTTCTATGTCCTCTTCTACCTCCACCCTTCCCCTGTAATTATGACACTGTTGTCCCTGTCCATGAGTTCTTTCTCTTTTTTCCTTTTTTTTGCTCAATCACTCCACTCCCCCACAAAGTCATATATTTACATCAAGTTCTAGAAGCCAGATCTTCTGATCTTCAAGAAAGTTTATCATCTCTCCTCACATTAGTTTGTCCCAAAAGCAACAACAACAAAATGATATTTTTAAATAAACCTTAAGGCATGGTCTACTAGCCACAAACTCAAGAAAAATGTAAAAGAGCTGTATTGATGTCTAGGTAGTAGAACAAGAAAGTAGTGACACTTAGGAAGAAAATGAGATTGGCCTCAAAGTTTGGAAATATTGGAGCAATATCTTCAGTGGTCTGAGAAGAGAGAATAAAGGGTAAACGAAGAAATCTGTTTAAGCCAAGTTGTTTATTAAGAAAGACAAAACAATATATAGGATGAGGTAAAAGTAGGTTTACAGTAGTTGGTATGGGAAATAATACAAAAGTTAATACTTACTAATTCTGTTTCTCAGACTCACAACTATAAATTTACTTCTGTCCATACCCTGTATTCTCAAATATTTGAGCTATAATTAATGTAGAAATCAAGCTAAACTTGAGAATCAAATGAAGACCTGTGGCATTAGATAGTTATAACAAGAAAGAAAAGAACTATGAGAATTGTGGTTGCCAACCAAAATGTAGATGTTGTTATATTTGAAGTAAAAGTAATAAAACAATTGACAAACCCCATGTGAGATGGTAGAGGTTTGGGGAGAAATAAGGAGAGAGATACATGCACTAATGTCCTCAACTTTCATAATGCAGACTCAACAGATTCAATACAACATTGCTAAACCAAGACACAGAGACTATGTTCCTTTTCTATAGTTGATGTTTTAACATCAGAAGAACTAAAAGCAGATCAGAAATGAAAATTTACAAATCAAAATAAAGCCAAAATACTGACAATCCAGCAAAAGATTGAAAAGACATAAAATTTGGATGATTTTATGATGTCCTTTATATAAAATTCAATGCATATAAAAATACTAGAGACCTGGTGCATGAAATTTGTTCATGGGGAAGGGTGTGTCCTTCAGCCTAGTCTGCTGCCTCTCAAATCTGGGACCCCTGGAGGGATGTCCTAAATGGGCAGTCAGACATCCCTCTCACAATCCAGGACTGCTGGCTCCCAACTGCTCACCTGCCTGCCTTCCTGATTGCCCCTAACTGTTTCTGCCTGCCAGCCTGATTACCTCTAACCACTCCCCTGCTAACCTGATTGATGTCTAACTGCTCCCCTGCCAGCCAGGGTGTGCAGAAAGCTTGGCTTCCTCCATCGCCAGGGGCAACCCAAGCCTCCTTCCTGCTTTTTCTGTGGCCATAGCCATCTTGGTTGGGTTGATTTGCATACTCACTGTGATTTGCTAATGGGCATGGATGGTGGGTGTGGCTTGTGGGTGTAGCAGAGATATGGTTAATTTGCATATTACTCTTATTAGATAGGATTTATATACCTCTATCTCACTCCTCCAGTCAAAGATTACCTGTTTATAATGATGCATGTGGATGAAAATGGGAAGAAAAGGAGAAGACTATAAGTTTTTCTCTCTAGCATTTTTATAGTGCATAAGTAATCCTATATAATAAAGAGGTAATATGTAAATTGACCCTCATGCCCTCACACAAGGTGGCCATTCCCATATGGTCAAAGATGGCTGCCGCAAGATGGCTGGCAGAAGAGGGTAGTTGTGGGCGATAAGGCCTCCAGGGGAGGGCAGTTGGGGGCAACCAGGATACCAGGGGATGGCAGTTGGGGGCAATTGGGTAAGCAGGGGAGCATTTAGGCATAGGTCAGGCTGGCAGAGGAGTGGTTAGTGGGTGATCAAGCTGGCAGGCAGATGAGTGGTTGGGAGCCAGCAGTCCTGAATTGTGAGAGGGATATCTGACTGCCAATTCCTATGGGATTGGGTCCAAGTGGTCCCAGATTAGAGAGGGTGCAAGATGGGCTGAGGGACACCCCCCTCCCAGTACACAATTTTCATGCACCAAACCTCTAGTAGTTTTATAATTTTATAAACATTATCAAATATTTTAAAAATTAAACAAATAAATGAAAGAGGAACCAATAATAAAGATTACTTTAAAAGTGTAGCCATGATTAAGATAAAAGAAATACTGGAATATATGAATTACTACTTACCATCTACAATTGACTATTAAAATGTTGTCATCTTAATGTCCCAAATAATGAAGTTGTATGTTAGAGTATCAACTTAGGCTACACTATTGCTGCTACCACCATAGTCTGTGGACACTTCAGAAATCATTAGCACTTACCCGCAGCCAGCTTGGAACAACCCAGTTCTATTAAATAGTGGGAGAGCTCAAATTTCATATTCAACCCAATTGTGTTGGCTCATCTACATAGGAAATTACCTTGATAAAAAATTGGAATGTTCATTATTCCAAAAATGGTGCAAGAGGAGCTATCAATTCTTTCTCCCTTCAGACAAGTGGAATATGAGAGCAAGTCAGGAAGAGAATATGACAAAAGGCTAGTAGTGAATTCTTCACATTTTAGAAAGGATGCTATGATACATGGCATTGAATCTTACCAAGAATGTTTTTCAAGCTCTTTTCAGTTTTCTTCTTGAAACTAACACTACATACAACAATCTTTTGAGTATATATGTTGATTGGCATCCTTGTTGGCTACCCATTTATTCTCCTACCCATGCCCTACCCAGGAAGGCCGTGGTAAGTTCTCCCCTAACTGCCCTTCCCTGTTGGCTTGGTCTCCCCTAACTGCCCTCCCGTGCTGTCCTGATTGCCCACAACTACCCTCCCCTGCCAGCCATCTTGTGGCGAACATCTTTGACCCCATGGGGATGGCCATCTTAGGTGAGGTATGAGGGTCAATTTGCATATTACTTCTTTATTATATAGGATTACTTATGCACTATAAAATGCTAAAAATAAAAACTTATAATCCTCCCCTTCTCTTGGCTTCAAAATACAAACCACATTTTCAACTTTAGTGATGTGCTCTATTTAAGCATTCATAAAATATTTAAGGCAGGAATATTAAATAAGATAAAAAAACTTGAATTTTTGTTTAAAAAATCTAATATTCTATGAAATTCTATTTGTGTCTGATAATTTGCTGAGAAGTTCACTAACTATTTTTTGATAATATTGTGTGTTAGTGATGATTTTAAAAGTTATTAATTTGCATTATAGTTGTCCAAAATACAGATAAAAATGTGTATTTTGATATGTCTATTTGAGTTAGTGTGTGTGTGTGTGTGTGTGTGTGTGTAGTCATAACAATTCTCTTACCCTTACCATTTTATGTCTTCCTCAGGCTACTGAAACCTGCTTTAAAGCCAAGAAATCAAGAATTTCCAGGTCTGTATAGAGCTCAGAAGTAGTTCTGTGATGGCCTTGTCTAATCACCTCCTTGAGGTTCCATTGTTTATTCAACTAATATTGAATTGTACACTTGAAACCTGTATGGTTTTATGAACCAATGTCACCCCAATAAATCCAGTAATATATTGGCAGAACTAGGCACTGAAAATACAACAAAATAAAGTTATGATTTCAATGTTTTAGTTAATTTTTGCAGGTTGGTTCCCCAGAGAGCAGACTCTGAGTTAGAGATTTATTTAGACTGCATTATTTGGTTCAACACATGGGGAAGGTAGCGAGAATTTGATAGAAGAAGGCTGAGCTGCACTATAACAATATTTGCTCTTACACAAATCCTTTTTCTCTAGAATTCCTTGTTCCCAAGATTCTTTCTCTTTTTAGACTCTGTGCTCACCAGCCAAGACATTTGCCACCTGTCCACTTATACTCTTAACCTAGGCCACTTCTCTTTTGGCACAAATTGGGTGACCTCATAAACTGCCTAAAGCTCTGCCCATTGCAGGGATTTCGACTTATTTCTGTCAAAAACCCCTCTGAATGAGGTGGTATTCCTGCCACCATTTATTTTCAGCTTTCACTTATATAGCATACTGACAGAGCAAGCTTGGAATTCACGAGCGATCTCCCAGGGGGCCCCAGGTATTGAAGTACAGGTGAGGAAGAAGTGCTGGAGAAAAATTGGTGGGTGACATGTGGATCTGTCCTACCTCCCTTAGATGCTTGTTCGTGCATTCCAGAATCGCTTATGCTCAGTCCTGGCTGTACCACTTCCAATTTAAGATAGATTGCTGCTGGGCACATCCAATTTTATGACTTGGTAAGTCTGACAGAATTCAGGTCATGATGGACAGTTCTGGCCTCATGGTCATTTGATGCCCTGTGGTCTGTCTCTTCCCCAAAGCCCTAAGGCAAGACTGCAGAGATATATTGCTGTCTGTTCAAGTGAGTGCAACTATTTATGATACTCTTCTCTGATAGGAATGAAAAATAATTAATTTGCCATATAAATAGCTGCATAACATGTATCCAAGGCTGTGTTAATCTGCTCTAGCATAGATAACACATTTAACATAACAGCTCCTAATTTTTGAGTTTGCAATAGCATGCTGTCATCCTTCACTATTCATGTGTTTCATTAGAGGGTCCAGAATTATGATGTTGTTATGATGGGAATCACCATCCTTACCTGCTTTAGGTTTAATAATGGCACTAATTTCTGCCATTCTTTCTAAAATGTGACATTATTTTTTACTTCTTATCTTAGCTGAAATTGTTGAGCAATTTCAAAGGCTTCCACTTGTCTTCCCCAGTGTGGTAGCTCTTGCCCCACAAGCCAAACACTCTCTGTGTCAGTTGTACCAACTATTAGGTATCTTCAGACTAATTACACATTTGAGTGCTGGGTGTGTCCATGGAGTTAAGGCCCATTGCCACCTGAACCTGTCCAGGCTACATTTATTGCCTGCTTCCTCTATATCCTCACACTAATTAATGATAAACTATGATGCCACCTTGAGTCTCCAGGTGTCCATGTCAATTTAGACCCTATGTCCAAGAGTCCTCTCAAGGTTTGAATAATCTCCTTTCTTCACTGTATATGGCTATAGTCACTTTGAGGGGGATAATTATGTGCAATTATGTGGCATTAAAAGGTCATTTTTTTCCTGGGGCTTGCCTTTTCTTTCAGTCAATGGATCCCGGTCTGAAACTTGTCTCAACCCTGGAAACTGGGCAAGAGATTGTGACTTTATAGTGGGGTTACTGCCTTCTTTGATTATTGTGATATATTATTTCATCTATTTTTTGTATCTTTTGAGTATGTATGTTGGCTGCCCACTTATTCTCCTACCCACTCCCTACCTAGGCATGCCATATATAATCAGCCTCTTCCATAATCCTCTGTAGGTGAGACCCCTACACAACATCTGTTCTTCTGATTCAGTCCCTCACCATAATTGCATCCATCAGGCTTCTGGCATCTGGCCTTCAATGTCTCAGGGTCTTATCACATCCTGCTATTTGTGAGTCTAATGTACAATGGAATCTCCCCTGATCTCAGCTCTGGCATGAAAAGGAGAGCCACCATTGTACTTCCTAGAGTTACTGGCACCCATGTCAGCGGTGTGTTTCCTATTTGATTGGTGGATCATTCAGGTTCTCCCATGGAACAATGACCACTAATGAGCTTTGCATAGCTACTTAATTATAGTTCTCTTCTCTGAGTGTGTTATTCTCTTACTTATTTATTCCCTCCCTAGCCTCAATGGAGCTGACCTGACCTTCAGGGCAGTTCCAAATCTGGAATAAGCCTTCAGAGTTGTCTTAACTTGGGGTGAAGGGTCTTGGCCTTTATATCCCATGTGGATGAATCATGCCACTCCAGGAAGAGTCTGTGACCTTGTGGAAGGTGGCTCTCTGCAGCTAAGAATATCTCTGTAGACACTGACAGTTAAGAACTCTCTGTTGGCAACACTCTCCACTGGGTGAGAAGTTCCTTTCTTCCCAAAGAAGAATTTGGGTGATGGTGCATCTGTGTCCACTACAGCCATCATAATGATGATCAGCATTTTCTAGGGTGTGATCTGTGCCCAAACTGGACTATTATCCATAACTAACATTATGTCATCAAGTATTTTCAAGTGTCTTATGGGCTAAGCACATTTTAAAAAGAACAAAAAAACAGATGTAGAGGTAAAGTGACTTTTTTGGGGGTGACAGTTACTAATCAAAGGTGCTGGAATTTGGACTCACCCAGGAATCCACATCCTGCTTTTCTCATATTCTGAACACTATGCAACCAGACATCAAAGTGTAGCCCATCTGAATGAGACTGTGGCAGGGCCTTTGCTGCTATTCTGCCCTCTTTCTGGGTGTTCTTCATTCAGAGCCAGGCATGCTGCTTGCCTATACTATGCTTTTGTACACGTTAGAGATAGATGTTCTTCCTTGTTTTTCTGGGTATCACAGTTTCTTGCCAGAAAATACCACCTTTTGGTGAAGAAGCAAACTTCCTTTCTCCAGGGACCTCAGATTTTCTCTAGGGCACAAAGCTTGGCAAGCCAGACCCAGGCACAATTTCAGCTCCCACTTGTGCCTTAGAATCAGTACCAATGTGCACGGTCCCTTGTCATAGAAATGGTTTCAAGTGCTCCTATCAAATACAGTTGGCTCTTAACTCCATTTCCAACCCACATCTGTGCTCCAAATTTCATTACCTTTCATCAGTGGGACACTAGATATCCCTGATTGTAATTTCTCCAAAACCTTAAAATTGACAGTTAAAACCTAAAAACTTCCAAAGCAGAATTCTTTATCTTATTCCTCCATCCCCACAAAAATTTCTTATTTCTCCTGTATTTTCAATCTCTGTCATTGGCACAACCACCTCTCAGATGCTTAGGTTAGAAACATGAACTCTACTAATACTTATTTTTAACCTATTATGTGTCTGGCCCTGTACTGATGAACAAGACAAACATTGAGTCACTCTTCATTGAGTTTATAACTTATTGAGAAGGCAGACAAAGGCTAGTAAACAAATAGATAAAATAATCCCTAATTGAGGTTGCTATTATGAAAAACATTAGCACAGTGATGCAATAGATGTTGGGAAAGGTGTTTTCTTTTTAATTTAATTTTTTAATTAAATGCATTGGGGTGACATTGGTTAATAAGATTACATAGGTTTCAAATGTACATTTGTGTGACACATGATCTGTACATTGCCTTGTGTGCCCAGCACCCTCAAATCAAATAATCTTCTGTCACCATATATTTGGTCCCATTTACCCTTTACTACCCCTCATCCCCTGCCCTTTGGTAACCACCATACTGTTGTCTGTGTCTTTGAGTTTCAGTTTTATGTCCTGCCTATGAATTAAATCATATGGTTCTTAGCCTTTTCTGATGACTTATTTTGCTTAGCATATTTTCCTCAAGGTTCATCCATGTTGCCACAAATGACAATATTTCATATTTTCTTTGAAAGGTTTT
>PVJN01014437.1:0-46602 GCA_004026805.1 Lasiurus borealis | reverse complement strand
CCACTGTGGTCTGAGAAAATGCTTGATATGATTTCTATCTTCTTGAATTTGAAGAGACTTTTCTTATGACCCAATATGTGATCTATCTTTGAAAATGACCCATGTGCACTGGAGAAGAATGTATATTCTGTGGTTTTGGGGTGAAATGCTCTGAAGATGTCAGTTAATTCCATCTGGTCTAGTGAGTCATTTAGGATTGGTGTTTCTTTGCTGATTTTTTGTTTAGAGGATCTGTCCAATGATGACAGTGGGCTATTAAAGTCTCCTACTATGATTGTATTGCTGTCAATCTTTCCCTTAATATCCTCCAAGAGTTTTTTTATGTATGTAGGTGCTCTTATATATGTTTACCAGAGTTATTTCTTCTTGTTGGATTGTTCCCTTTAGTATTATGAAGTGGCCTTCTTTATCTCTTATTATGTCCTTTACTTTGACATCTAATTTGTCAGATATAAGTATTGCAACCCCAGCTTTTTTTTCATTTCCATTTGCCTGAAATACCATCTTCCATCCCTTCACCCTCAATCTGTGTGCATCTCTTTTCCTGAGGTGGGTTTCTTGCAGACAGAGATATATGGATCATGTTTTCTTATCCAATTGGTTACCCTATGTCTTTTGATTGGAGCATTTAATCCGTTTACATTTAACGTTATTATTGATAAGTACTTATCTGTTGCCATTTTTAGTCCTTACCCCCAAGCTCCTTCTTCGCTTCCTCTTTTTATTACAGCAGACCCTTTAACATTTCTTGCATTGCTGGTTTGGTGGTGATATATTCTCTTTCAAATAGCCAACAGTTCTCAACGTCACAAATCATCAGGGAAATGTAAATCAAACCACACTTATTAGAATGGTTATCACCAAGTAAGGACAGAGATGTGAAGAAAAGGGAACTATTGAACACTATCAGAGGGTATGTAAATTGGTACAGTCACTATTAGAAACACTATGGAGATTCCTCAAAAAATTAAAAATAGGACTACCATGTGACCCAGCAATTCCTTTGGGTATTTATCTAAAGGAATAAAAAAATATTAACTTGAAGAAATATGTGCACTACCATGTTCACTGCAGCATTGGTTACAATAGCCAAGATATAAGTAACCTAAGTGTCCATAAATAGAAAAATGGATAAAGATGATATGGTATAGATGTATGTAATAGAATATTACTCAGCCATAAAAAAGAATGAAATGTTGCTATTTGTGACAACATGGATGACATTTAAGGTCATTATGCCAAGTGAAGTAATTTAGGCAGAAAAAGAATTGCATATCATCTTATTTATAGTAAATCCCTAAAAAAAAAAACCCTGAGAAACCAAGATGGTGGCATAGGTGAACACCTAAACTGCTGCTTTGCACAATTTCAAAACTATAGCTAAAATACAGAACAGAGATCATCCAGAACCCAGGAAAACTGGCTGATTAGAAATTCTACAACTAGAAGGAAAGAGAGAGGCTCACGGAGACTCAGAAGAGCTGCAAAAAGCTGAGGTACAGAGACACATGCGTGAGAGGACAGGTGGTGGAGTGCTTGGCTGGCTTCTTCTAACGAGAGCGAGACGGATACTCCTGACTGCACTGAGCCCCAGTTCTGGGCGAGACTCATAAGGGAGGAGTCTGGACTGTTGGGAAAAGGGAGGAGTGCATGGAAACTCAGGGGAGCGCAAAAGTTAGAGTCTGGAGGCACATATGCACAAGTGCTTGCAGAGAGGACTGACTGCTGATTGTGCTGCTGTCTTTCTCTAGTGTGCGAAAGACCGAAGCTCCCAACTGTGTTGAACTCCAGTTCCAATGGCAATGAACCCAAGTTTCAGGCGAGACCCTGGGGACCCAGAGTGCATGGAAACTCAGGGGAGCAGCAAAAGGCAGAGCTCTGGAGATGCGCGAGCGCAAGTATGCACAGAGAGGGCTACAGTGATTACTGAGGGACACTGAAACCCATGAGCCCCATCCAAGCTAAGCACAGAGGCTTTTGCAAATTTATAAGTCTTGTATCATAAGACTGACTCCAGCATAGAAGTTCTCCCAGCATAGACACAGTTGATCTTTACAGCCAATTGGCCTGGAGGTCAATTCCACCCAGTGATACCAACAGCAAGCAAGACTTAACTACAACAAGGCTGTACACACAGTCCACAAAGGGGTGCACCAAAAGTGTCCACCTCAGGTAACTGGGGAGGTGGAGTTACTGGGCCATATAGGATAACTAGCATAAAAACCTACTCTATTCAGGGAAGTAGTGAAAATGTGGAGATAAAGGAACAAATCACAAACAAAAGAAATGGAGGAAAACAAACGACTGGATATAGAGTTCAAAACCATGGTTATAAGGTTTTTTAAGAATTTCCTAGAAAAGGTCGATAAATTTAATGAGACCCTTGAGAATATGAAAAAGGACCAACCAGAAATTAAACATGCACTGACTGAAATAAAAAAATATTATATAGAGATCTAACAGCAGACTAAAGGAATTCAAGAATCAGGTCAAATACTTGAAATACAAAGAAGCAGAAAACACTCAACTGGAAAAGCAAAAAGAAAAAAGAATCCAAAATTTGAAGATAGTGTAAGGAGCTTCTGGGGCAACTTCAAGCATACCAACATCAGAATTGTGGGGGTGCCAGAAGAAGAGAGAGAGCAAGATACTGAAAACCTATTTAAAGAAATAATGAATGAAAACTTCCCCCACTTGGTGAAAGAAATAGACTTATAAGTCCAGGAAGTGCACAGAACCTCAAACAAAAGGAATCCAAAGAGAACCACACCAAGACACATCATAATTAAAATACCAAAAGCAAAAGACAAAGAGAGAATATTAAAAGCAGCAAGAGAAAAACAGTTAATTATCTTCAATGGAGCAACCATACAATTGTCAGCTGATTTCTCAACAGAAACTATGTAGGCCAGATGGGAGTGGTAAGAAATATTCAAAGTGATGAATAGCAAAAACCTACAACCAAGATTACTCTTTCCAGCAAAGCTATCATTCAGAATTGAAGGGCAGATAAAGAGCTTCACAGATAAGAAAAAACTAAAGGAGTTCATCAATACCAAACCAGAATTATATGAAATGCTGAAAGGTACTCTTTAAGAAGAGGAAGAAGAAGAAAAAGGTAAAGATAAAAATTATGAACAACAAATACATATCTATCAACAAGTGAATCTAGAAATCAAATGAGAGGGAGAATCCAAGATGGCGGCATAGGTAAACACCTACACTGCTGCCTCGCACAACAATTTCAAAACTACAATTAAAAGACAGAACGGACATCATCCAGACCACAGGAAAGCTGGCTGAGTGGAAGTTCTACAACTAGAGGGAAAGAGAAGGGCTCACAGAGACCCAGCAGAACTGCAAAAAGCTGAGGTAGAGAGACGCGCGCGGGGAGAGAGTGGGTGCCGGAGTGCCTGGCTGGCTTTCTCTGGCGGAAGGGAAACGGAGACTCCCAACAGTATTGAACCCTTTATTCTATGACACTAAACCCCAGATCCAGCCAAAACTCATAAGGGGGGAGTTTGGACTGTGAAAAGGGAGAAGTGCACGGAAATTTAGAGGAGTTGCAAAAGATCAAAGGCCTGGTGGTGTGCACGGCACTGAGCAGAGGACAGATTGCTGATTGTGTAGCTGGCTTTCGCAAGTGGGCAGGAGACAGACCCTCCCAACTGTGCCACTTCTGACTCCACTAAGCCCCTGTTTTGGGCGAAACCCTGGGGACCTAGTCTGGTGTGGTCCCGGAGCGCATGGGAGCTGGAAAGGCAGTGGTCTAGAGGCACTTCGGGAGTGCGCACACAAGGACCGCTCCAGCAACTACCCAGTCACATGAGACACAGGGGCCGTGGAGGGCGGGGCCGACTGGAAGGCAAGGCAGTCCCTTAAGCCCTGAGACTCCACCCATCCCAAGCTCAACAGAGGCTTCTTCAGTTTTGCAAGTCTGGTATCATAAAGCTGAATTCAACACAGAAGTTTCCCGACATAGTTAAAATGCTGAGACAAGGGAAGGGATCACAAACAAAAGAAATGGAGGGGAAAAAATGACTGGATATAGAGTTCAAAACCACGCTTATAAGGTTTTTCAAGAATATGCTAGATAAGTTGGATAAATTTAGTGAGACCCAAGAGGAGATGAAAAAGGACATACTAGGACACTGACTGAAATAAAAAATATTATACAGAGTCATAACAGCAGACTAAAGGATGGCAAGGATCAAGTCAAAAATTTGAAATATAAAGAAGCAGAAAACATTCAACTGGAAAAGCAAGAAGAGAAAAGAATCCAAAAATGTGAAGATAATGTAAGGAGACTCTGGGACAGCCTCAAGCGTACCAACATCAGAATTGTGGGGATGCCAGAAGAAGAGAGAGAGCAAGATACTGAAAACCTATTTAAAGAAATAATGACTGAAAACTTCCCACACCTGATAAAAGAAATAGACTTACAAGTCCAGGAAGCACACAGAACCCCAAGTAAAAGGAATCCAAAGAGGACCATACCAAGACACATCATAATTAAAATACCAAGAGCAAAAAACAAAGAGAGAATATTAAAAGCAGCAAGAGAAAAACAGTTCATTACCTACAAGGGAGCACCCATATGACTGTCAGCTGATTTCTCAACAGAAACAATGCAGGCCAGACAGGAGTGGCAAGAAATATTCAAAGTGATGAATAGCAAGAACCTACAACCAAGAATAATCTATCCAGCAATGCTATCATTTAGAATTGAAGGTCAGATAAAGAGCTTCACACAGAAGAAAAAGCTAAAGGAGTTCATCAACTCCAAACCAGTATTATATGAAATGCTGAAAGGTACTCTTTTAGAAGAGGAAGAAGAAAAAGGTAAAAGACAAAAAATTATGAACAACAAATACATATCTATCAACAAGTGAATCTAAAAATTAAGTGAATTCAAAATTTGATCAACAGAATAAATTGGTGAATATAATAGAATCAGGAGCACAGAAAGGGTGTAGACTGATAATTCTCAGAGAGACAAAAATCATAAAGCATCAAACAGATTGTAAAATTACAGCAGAAAGATTAAAGTTAGGTGAGGTAAATAAGTGATCAATCAAAGGACTTGTATGCATGCATATAAGCATAACCAATGATCACAGACACTTGGGGGTTGGGGTATGCCTGGGAGGGGGGCAATGGGGAGATATGTATAAAAAATTAATAAAAATTAATAAAAAATAAAATAAAAAATTAAAAAACAAATGAATTAAAAATCTAATGAACAGAATAAACTGGTGAATATAATAGAATCAGGGACATAGATGGGGGGTCAACTGAATTCTCAGTGGGGAAATGGAGGTTTGGGGAGAGACTGGACAAAAATCATACACCTATGGATGAGGACAATGTGTGGGGGGAGGTAAGGGCAAAGGGGAGCTATGGGGGAAAATAAAGAGGAATAATTGTAATAATATGAACAATAAAGATGTATTAAATTAAAAAAATAATTTAAACATTTTTAAAAATCTGATCTAGGGAAAAAATAATAATATAAAAACCCACACTTCATAACCCAGCAAGCATGGCATAGTGGTTGAGTGTCTGCCTATGAACCAGGAGGTCACAGTTCAATTACCCTTCAGGGCACATGCCTAGTTTCAGGCTTGATCCCCGATGGGGGCTTTCAGGAGGCAGCCAATCAATAATTCTCTCTCACCATTGATTTCTTTCTCTCCCTTTCCTTTCCTCACTAAATCAATATATATATATACATATATATATATATATTAAAAATAAAAGACCTCATAGATACAAGGAGCAGATTGGTGGTTGCCAGAGGCAAGGAATGAAAGGGGCAAAATGGTGAGGGTTGTCAATAGGTACCAACTTCTAGTTATAAAACAAATTAAATCCTGAGGAAGTGATGTACAGCATGGTGATTATAGTTAACAATACTGTATTATATATTTAAAACTACTAAGAGAATAAATCTTAAAAGTTCTCATCATGAAATGAGGTTTATAACTATGATGATAGATGTTAACTAAACTCATCCTGGTAATATTTTGCAATATATACATATATTGAATCATTTGTTGTACACCCAAAATACAATGTCATAGGATAATTACACCTAAAAATAAAAATAAAAGAATGCCACTTTATGTAGGCATCACAGGAAAATATAACATTTTTTTCATATGCTTCTCTTAAAGCCAATCGAAGGATACAACCACTCCATATTTTCTTGCTTATGCTTACTGATCTTGCCTTTTTACTACCAGCTCTATGACTTTTTATACGAGGTTTTTAATAGGTCAGGAAATAAACTGTATAAGTAAACGTGGAACAAAACCCTTCAGTGAGAACATTTTTTAAGTTTTACAAATTGACTCTGGTCCCTCTACCTTCTCCCACTTTTCCATGTGGGTTCAATCACAAATCTTCATTTCTGGAATAAAAGCCCTCTGGCAAGAAACAAAGGAAGCCCAAGTAGCCACAAAGCCAGCCTCCCTCCCAGTGAATAACAGAATGCCTGGTGGGGAGTGAGAGGTGCCAAACAGTGACCTTGGTGGGCCCAGCAGTATGCCATGGAAAGCATGGTCAAAAGAAGAACCTTAAGCTTACTGCCTCCGCTTGAGAACATGGACCCCCAAACTAGTTCTGAGGGAGTAAGACTCTTGTGCTGTTGTGTGGTTGGTAATAAAAAATCTTGCTGTTGGCAACAAGCGGGTGCTCAACAAACTTCTAAATAACTAAATAAAAGGTGATTGGTTCCCCCCGGGTAACAGAATAGCACTGGTTAACCGCATACAGTTCAAATAAAGAGGAAAGGTGATTCAAAAACTATGGGGTCTGTTCTTAATATAGACACAAACTTCCTGATTGAGTAGTTTAATTTCTTGTCTAACATTGCTAACAAACGGGTAATATAACCTTTGCTTTCCACTCTATAATAGCACTTTCCATTTCAATGACAACATGCACATTTAATTGTTTTCAGAAGCAACTCCTGGACTTTGGAAAGAAGAGGGTGGGGTGAGGCAGAAGAGATTCACCAAGAACTGGTATACACAAATAATTAAGCCACTTTTTATATGCAGGTATTTAAAAGGTAAAGAGTTCAAAATAACATATTTGTTAACACATGGTTTCTGTGACTAGCTAACCATTTTTTTCCTTGCCTGCATTCACAAGTTGGATTCATAGAAGGCTTTATTGTAGTCTGGGAGCATTGTTTTGCATTAATTTTCTATGACAAGGAACCCAAAACACATGGTGCCGAGAGTAACAAAATAGAGTTAGGAAAACAGTCATGACTTGGCACAAAGTGTGACAAGCTGTAAAAAGGGGAATGTTTCAATATCTGAAGTGGTGTGGATTTCCTATGAACAACCTTTTCTCTTATAAACAGTATCATATTCTTTTCAGGCACATTTAGAACGCAAGTCAAGCTGTGTTTTATTTTTGATTATAATAAACACAGTCAGTTTACTATAACAAAGACATACTAGTGGTGATCAGTTGAAAGCCAAAGTACAACCCCATAAGCTGGGTGGGGGGTAAAATGGGGGGACCTGGGGGTGGGTAGTCAACTGGTAAAATAAAAGACCAGCCGTCTGGAAAGTTCTCTTAAAAGAATATAAAAAGGCAGTGTTTTCTTATGGAACTAACACAGAATGCCAAAATATCTAACTGGGCTCTTTTTTGTTGTTGTTGTCACTTAGGGCAATTTGTAACTAAAAATAGAAAATCCTTAAAAATACTGGGCTCTCCATAATAAAATTCAAAAATTTCATATACTACTTTAAATTATAATACTATTTCTTATGTAAAATGCTTCTATGTAGTAAGTATATTTGTTATAATACTACTCTGATCATTTTTAAATGTTTATAATTATGCAAGCACTTAGATTATTGATAGAGGAAAATGAATAGTTCACAATAAACAGGTACAAAGACAGTTTATAAAACTTTCATGATTAAATTAAATTCCTGAATTCAAATTTATTAGGAAATAATGTAAATCACCTTACCATTTCTTGAACAAATAGTTTTTCAGCAGCAAGTTCAGCCCTTAATTTATCTCTACCTTCAGTTAACTGAAAGAGAAGAATATTACATTTTGATTATAAAAACAGAACACCTGAATTTAATCTCAAAAGAATTTAGTGAAACATATTTTGTTTCTGAATATGAGAAAAAGAGACCCCAATATGATTAAAGAAAAAAATTAAATGTCTAATGCTAAGTGAAAATAAGCCAATTAAAGAAAGACAAACACCAGATGATTTCACTTATATGTGGAATCTAATGAACAAAATAAACTAGCAAACAAAATAGAAACAGATTCATAGCTGTCAGAGAGAAGAGGATAAGAGGCCTGGGTGAGAAAGGGGAAAGGATTAGGAAAAAACATACAACCTCATAGACAGATAACAGCATGGTAATGACCAGAGGGAAATCGGGGTGGGAGAGGCAGGAGAGGGTAAAGGGAGGATATATGGTGATGGAAAGATACATGACTTCAGATGGTGAACACACAACATAATATATATGATGTATTATAGAATTGTATACTTGAAATCTATATGATTTTATTAACCAATATAACCCTTATAAATTTAATAAAAAATTAAATGTCTATAGATTACCATGCACTAATAACATATTACTATATAATTATTACTAGAAGCCCTGTGCACAAAAATCTGCATAGGGGCTGGTGGGGGTCCCTTAGCTCAGCCTGCACCCTCTCCAATCCTGGACAACTTGGGGGATGTCCAACTGCTGGTTTAGGCCTGATCAGTACAGGATCTGGCCTAAAGCAGCAGTCGGACATCCCTATTGCAATCCAAGACTGCTGGCTCCTAACTGCTCACCTGCATGCCTGCCTGATTGCCCCTAATCACTCTGCCTGCTGGCCTGATGCCCCTAACTGCTCCTCTGCCTGCCTGATTGCACTTAACTGCTTCTGCCAGCCTGTATGATCACTCCTAACTGCTCCCCTGCCAGCCTGATCACCCCTAACTGCTCTTTCCTGCCAGGCTGATCCCCCTAACTGCTCTTCCTGCTAGCCTGATCGACCCTAATATCCTCTGCCTCAACCCTGTCACCATGGCTTTGTCCAGAAGAATATCCGGAAGGTCATCCAGAAGATGTCCAGTGTAATTAGCATATTACCCTTTTATTAGTATAGATTCTTTTATTATATAAGCAAGCAAAATATGTAGAGAAAATGTCAACTTATTTACAACCTTCTTCATCTCCAAAAATGTGATATCAATGCATAATAAAGCAAGTCTTAATTAGTCAAAAAGAGTGATTTACTCTTTCTATAACCCATTTCTTATTTGAGGTTTTTGTGATATATACATATATATATATTTACTAGAGGCCTGATACACAAAATTCATGCAACAGTAGGCCTTTCTTCCCCCCAGCTGCCAGCATCAGGGACCTGAGCTTCCCTCGCAGCCCTGGCTTCATCTGGAAGGTTATCTGGAAGGACATTCAGAAGAACATATGGTCTAATTACCATATTATGCTTTTATTATTATAGATAAATATAGCCTTATTTCATACCAATTAAAGACATCCAGGGTCGTTCAGTGGTTGAGTGTCAACCTATGAACCAGGAGGTCACAGTTTGATTACAGGTCCAAGCACATGTCTGGGTTGTGGGTTTGATCCCCAGTGGGAGGCATGCAGAAGGCAGCCAATCAATGATTCTCTTTTATCAACGATGCTTCTATCTCTCTCTCCCTCTTCCTTCCTCTCTGAAATCAATAAAAAATATATTTAAAAACAAAAAAGAAAGAGAACAAGAAACATTAATGTGAAAGAGACATATAAATTCGGTGTCTCCCACATGAGTCTGGACCAAGCCTGAAATCAAACCTGAAACCCTTTAATGTGCAGGGTGACCACTGGTTTTGCTATCCATTCAATTCAATTAATTTGCATATTCACTAATTTAATAAACAAGTAGGGAATACCCTTTACATGCCTAACATTTTGTTTGGCTATAGAAATATAAAAATGAGCTAGAGCAGATCCCTTGCCCTGCAGCATCCAGTATGGTAGGACACTAATGTGAACCACTATAGAACATAAGGATAAATGTTACATCAAATCTTCAGGTCATCAAAAAACATAAAAATCCACATAACACAGCAACTGTAATTATAATAAGGTTTGTTATTCCAGGTTTTAACTTCACAAGAGTGGTATCACTGACAAGGGTCTTGAAGAAGATGCAGAAATTCAACAAGCTGGAGAAGGAGGAAGGTGGAGAAAACAGCCAACAAAACAGCAGTGTAGACACAAAGAAGCACAGAGTAAGAGAAGAATTGGGAAACCTTTGGTGTTATATGATTCGGGTGCTTACATCGAGGAATGGCAGGAAATGGAGGCAGAAGGAGATTCAGGGTGATATTATGCGGGGCCTTGCTCACCACACTTACAAGGGGAAAGCAGACGATGTAATGAATAGTAGTTGGTTCAAGTCAAAGCTCTGCTCCTTACTTCTGTGTAAGTTAATTCTACACTTTAAGCTTTAATTATCTCATATAATAAGGAGTTATTGTAGAAGGAATTTGAGATAGCAAATATGAAAGTGCTTAGTTGTTGCTGACATTAAAATCACTCAGTACATTTTAGGGTAGGCTGATTTTATACGGAAGTCATTGGGAAACCATTGAAGGTTTTAGCACATTAGATTAGGGTACTAGATAACTATGGCAGCAGTGTGGAAGCTAGATTTAAACAGAAAGGAAAATGAGAAAAAAATGAAGACTCTATGGAAATGATGAAGGCCTCAACTTAAATCTGTGCAATGCTGTTGCAGACAAAGAAGATTAGAGATAAATGCTGAAAGGAAAGTCTATAAACCTAGTTACCAACTAGAAGTGAGAGATAAAGGACAGAGTAGAGAATGACCCTAGATTTGTCATCTGACCTTCTGGATAGATGGCAGTGTCATTAATTTAAATAGGGAACACAAGGAGTCCAGATTTGAAGGGTAAAGGAATTGAAGTTTTGGTTTTTTCAGCAAATATTTTTGAGGGATGATTAGAATACAAAGAAACAACAAGACATAACTTGAAAGGAGCAAATAGTCCTAAGAATGTGGGAACACAGAGTCAGGTAGAAGGGGACGGTCAAAGAAGTCTTCTCAGTGCATGTACCATTGAAATTGAGAAAGTCCTGGCCAGGTAGCTTAGCTGGTTAGCATGTCATCCTGATACATCAAGGTTGTGTGTTCAATCCCAGTCAGAGCACACACAAGAATCAACTATTGAATGTATGAATAAGTACAACAAATTGACCCCTCTTTCTCTTTCTCTCTCTCTCTCCCTCCTTTTCTCTCTCTTTAAAATCAATAAGTAAATTTTGAAAAAAAAAGAAATTGAGGATGAGGACAGAGTTAAAATTAAGAAGGTGACATTTGGGGAATATCTAAAGCAGGAGAAAAAGGTTTAGAAGTCACTGATAAACAGGTGTTCCAGTTATGGGAGCATCTGAGGTCAGCCTGAGAAATAATAATAAAACCAAGGACCAAAGAATAGTATTTCAGTGGGAGACGGAGGAAGAGAAACTTCTGACAGACATTGCTTAGAAAAGGATGAAGAAGAGTGTGAAAGATCAGAAAAAAGCATTACTGCAGAAGACTCCTGTCACGTGAGGCATAGTTCCATCACATACAGTAGAACATTCAAGAAAGAAAAAGATTGGAAAGGATTAATGGCAATATGGATCTCATTGTGACCTGATCAACAGGAAAACTAGCAGTGGGGGAGGAGAGAAGAGACAGGTTTTATTTTAACTGGAATTGAGAAAAGTTGTGAAAATTGGAAGAGCTGTAATAGGTAGGTAGTAAGAAAGGGTACCAATCAGATCCATGTGAAATGATAGACAGAGGAAGGATTTGTAATGTCACCCAAAGGCAAGGATCAGGTTGTCTCCAGTAGCACAGGGCAGTTCCCAAACAGGGCTGGAGAACACTGGAACTGGCTAAATGAGAGGCTCAGGAGGGAGTGAGGGGTGCAGTTGAAGATGTGAGGTAGACAGCAGATTTAGAGAAAAAAGAATGAGAAGGATGGAAGGCAACAGCAGATTTAGAGAAAAAAGAATGAGAAGGATGGAAGGCAAAGATTTTGTGTTGAGTCTTCATAACTTAGTCTGAAAAGATTCCAGTGGGTTTCAATTACCAGCCAACACCAAGGACATTAGCCCCAATCCTGCCTTCCCACTATGATCTCTCCACATCAATAATGTCCTCTTTATTGTTTTTTTACTCTCATTCTCCTTTCCAATGACATTATTTAAAGATACTCCTTCAAACCCCCTTTCCCCGATTGCCCTCCAGTAACTCCCCACCACTCCCTGGCTGTCCACAGCCAAACTTGGAGAGAGTGTCCATGCTCACTGCCTCCACTTTAGCACTCACCCCTCTTCACAACTGCTTCTGCCATTCCAGGAAAATGACTCTCTCTAACATGACCAGGATTACCAAAGCTAAATGATCCAGTCTTCCCCTGTTAGCCTTTAGCACTCCTGGCTTCTAAGCAGCATTTGACACACAGGGAGTGTATCCTTCCTTTTTGAGACTTTTTTGGTGGCTTCTGAAGTGCCTTCTCCTGCTTCTTCCCCTGCTATGCCACCCTGTTCTCATTTTCATCCAAATGTTATCCAGCCTTAATTCCTCCCTCTCTTTTATCATTTCACCTCCAACCTTACCAATGACCAGAGCCATGGCTGCCTAATCATCTTCTGAGTGTATCTCTTCCCATGATCCCCAATGTCACTGTCCTCATTTTGTTTCATGATTGTATAGTTCCCATGCTTCATCCAAATAACTCTTTTTAAAAATATATATATATTTTATTGATTTTTTACAGAGAGGAAGAGAGAGGGAACGAGAGCTAGAAACATCGATGAGAGAGAAACATCAACCAGCTGCCTCCTACACACCTCCTACTGGGGTTGTGCCTGCAACCAAGGTACATGCCCTTTCAGTCCACAGGCCTACACTCTATCCACTGAACTAACCCGGTCAGGGCCAAATAGCTCTTAACTTGTTTCTCTCCCTCTGGATTTTCCTCCTTCTCATTTGTTTTCTTTAGGAAACACAAATCGGATCCTGCCCAATGTTCTGAACCTCCCCCCCCCCCACCCCCGCTCTCCGCCAATGCACAAGGAAGGTCATTCAAACCTCTTAGAATGAATAATAATCCTCTACCATGTGCCTCTTATTCTCAGGGGCCCTTCAGTTATTGCAAACCACACACACTTCCCTTTGGCATGTTTTGTCACCTTCCCCTCATCCTTGCCAGGAATTCTAAACTCTCTTTCAGGAGTTAGCGCAGTGCCCTTCCCTCAACCTTTCCACTGTGCACTCTGTGCTGCCTGCCTGCTGGAGCTGATCAAACCCTGGGCCATAATCTCTGACTGCTGGTCTGTCTCCCTTCCAAAAATAAATTCTTATTGTGGCCACAGCTGAAATACAGATTCAGCTGTTATTAGATTATTGGAACTAAAACAGAGAAGCTACATAATTGATAGTTTTTAGCTCGGACAGATGGTAAGATGTCAGCCTCCCTGCGTTCAGTCCCATTTTCAACTTGCACTTAGTTGCAACCATGGTAAAAAAAAAGGAGCATGTGACTTGTCCAGAGGTTTCCGAGCTGCCCTTTCCATTCTTCCATTTCCTGTGTATCCCTTCCCCACACCCCAGTTTCCCCTCTTCCTGCCCCAACACAAATTCTCACCAGATTCCCACCTCATACCTAGCCACAGCAAACACAAACAGGTCCACAAACATTTCTCACTCATGATGTAATCACATTCTGTACCCAGCTCTTCTACCCTCTTATCTCCTGGAAAAATCAGCTCATGTAAAAGATGAGACAGGTGTGGAACTGTTTGCAAACCCTTCATAGAACCTTCCAGGCATCCCTCCTCTATATGCAGACTTCCATTACAGTCCTTATAGTCCTTATCTCTGCTTGACAGGTGGACGGAATAGCTCTGGGAAACATTTAAATGACCCGGGATGATTCCCTTGTAGGTTCTTAAGTAGCATTGGCAAGCTAAGATTTTATTTTCCACCTTAGAGATAGATGCCAAGATTAGAGTTGTTTGTGTACAAACTCTGCTCTCTCTGTAAGAAGAGGATTTCGCTGGTGAAGCACAAGAACAGGAAAGCACCTGGTGAAAAGGTCTGACAGATTCAGTTATCAGAGAAAACATCTCCCAAATCTAACCTATCAGGGCAGCCATGTCTTTAAAATATAGTTCATTGAAGTAATTTAACCTAAAACATAAGAATACCCTAAACTGAAAAATCAGGTTGAAATCTGAACCTAAATGTGGGTCCATGAGCCCTGGAAATGGGATTAATATGACTTAAAAACTGAATTTTAATTTTATCTAATTTTAATTAATTTTTAATTAATTAAAATACCCGATTAAGTTCATAGAAAGCAGGTATGTTTATTTAGAATAATTCAGGGAGATAAACCCACTTTTCATCTGTAAATTCTGTAAATTTTATGGATTCTAAGTACATTCTCACTGTATGAATGAATGGCTCCAGAAGTATTTGTAAGTGTGCCACGAGCTGTGCTCAGCACTGGAACTATGCCAGAGACCAAGAGCGTGCAGTCTCTGCCCTTTTAGGGCCACAGTATCTCAGGGAAAATGGACCTCACAGAAAACTGTTTTGGGAGCTGCAGTAGGGATGGTACATTGGGTTAAGGAAGCACAGAGCAGAGCCCTGACTTGGGTCCTGCTGCATTGAATGCACTAGGAAATCTTGATCTTTATGATACCAAAGAATTTCCTGTTCTAAATACAAATTTCCTGGGTAACATAAACCCAGTTAATCCAAGTAGAGAAAATAAACATAAGCCACCATCTGACCTGACAATACGACTGATCATTCTTAATATAACTTTTCCACAGACACACCTCTGCGCTCCCTGTCATGTAAGTTTTCAATTCCTTATAATCAACAAGAGAGACTCTTAGTTATCCTAAATAAAAGAAGTATCTATACATTAATTCAATACCAAGATAGAATCCTTATGCATTACTAAGACCTTACCAAATAATAAGAAATGGACTTGATATCATAGGACAAGTGGGGCACAGCGTTATTTCACCATTTGGGCTAATATTTTAATTTAAAAGAGTCATTCATCAATGTAAAAAAGTTATAGTACCTTTTGAATGGTTCTATGATCCTTTTCTGCCATGTCTTTCAGATTTATAATTTCATCTTCTATAAACAAAAGGAGAGCGAGACCAACCATGAAATTACAAGTTTATGCCCTGTATTCAAACTTCCTGCTTCCAGGCAGGCTGTACACCACTGGCAGGCATAGTGGACGCAAGTCCTAGCAGGACTGTGACCTTCACAACTGCCCTTGACATTCACAGCCTTCTTCCTGCTGTTAAGAAGGCTGGTCATATAGGGATTAAGAACTAAGTTCAAGATCCAAGGGTGGCCGAGGGCTGAAAGCTTTTCATCAATACTCGCAATAGACACTTTTGCTGTTAGTCACAGCCTATACAAAGTGCTTCAGCAGGTGGCACTTTTTGACTCAGTCATAACTACCAAAACCTAAAAGAGCACTATTATACCACATCAGAAGAAAAGCCAAACTGCACTGGCACAGTACAACTATATATTTAGGGGACACTGTAATAGAAGTGATTTTATCAATATTTTGTGAATTCTTTATTGCTTACTTGTTACCTTTCATAATGCAGATTAAGAGCAACATTATATAATTAACATAAATACAAAGATAACAGTAAGTGAAAAAATACTTAAAGCAATATAACTTTGGAGATTAAAATGAAACTCTTACCAATATTTATGGTATGTAAAAAAGAGGGGTACAAATGAATAGTTGTTCTTAAAATCTGTACCAAAAATTGAAGATAATTCAGTAGTAAGTCAGAGCATAAGTTTCTGAAGGACTAACCCTGTTTCTCCACAAACCATATCTCAATATGTATTGATAAGTTTTAAAGGTTATAAAGTTTACATAACTAATTAAGCATAAGAAACATAAATTGGCAAAAGTTTCTGTTTTATAATATAGACCATGGATTAGCACATTTTTTTTCCAAAGGTCAATGCTTGGCTTGAAAGAAAAAACTTATTAAAGCCCTGAGTTAAAATGACATGGCTCAGGAAGTATAATAATAATATTTACATATATTTCCTGTCCCAAGCAAGAAATGCCATTTTAAATGAAAATCAAAGATGGCTATCTTTTAAATGTAAACAACCAGATAAATATGTGTTTGGAAGAGACAAACATAGCTATAAATTTTATAAAGTGCCCAATATAAAGATTTATCTCAAAAATGACTTTAAAATATTACCTAATAATGAATTTTCTTTTATATTGAGATGGGCTACTTCTTCGAGTTCTGCAATGACTTGAAGCAGTCTCTCATTTTCCACTTTGTATTCCAAACGTTCCTTTTCAGGGCCGGCCTCTATTGCCAAAGCTTCCTGAAAGATGGAGAATTCCATATTTCTAAGCAGGAAGCCAAGAATTTAAATATGCAACACAAGACAAGACAGATAACAGAAGAGCTATCATATAATTTTCTTACACTTATAATATGAATAGCAAAAAGGAAGGGGATTAAATAGAACTTGCTGGAAGAAAAGCTCCAGTACATTTTGTACAAAGACCACGGCACATGGGGACGTTTTATTGACAGGAATAATGCATATCATACTGTTTGTGTGCCCTCATCATTCAGGTCAATTCATTATGGAGGCTATGTCCGGGGAGGCAGCTGGGGCCCCTCACCCACATTTCCCCCTGTGTGTGTCTGAAGTGCTGTCTGCCTGTAACTAGGCAGGCTGAGGAGACCATGGACGGCAGCGGCAGGGGGTGGCAACGTGCGCCCTGAAGGAGGGGGCTTGTTGCCTTTGTGGCATTTCCCAGTGTCAGTGCCGCCAGTGTCATGAGGAGCACATCACATGTCAAAGTGGTGACGTTTTCAGGCTGGGAGCCGCATGGCGTCCATCAGGCTCTCGGATATCCACACAGTTGGTTTTCTGCTTGGTGGAGGAGCCACCCAGAGGCAATTCATATTCTGAACATTAACATGGCTTTCCATGCCTGTCACACTGGGGCTGTGCAGGCGTTTAATGCTATTGAAGACCTCGGTTTAAATCTCTATGCAAACAGTGATTACCTTGTAAGAAGGTTTCAGGATAACTTACAACAAAAGACTTTAAAGTTATAGTTTTAGTAAAGCAAACTCATTTACATTTTTATTATGTGAGTCTTTTGTTTAAATCTTGCCATGTCCATTATGGGAGAGGCTTTTTCTGACGCAATTGAAGCTTATTGGGACAGCGACTCTTCTTTTCTTCTTCTTCTTGTCTGTTTCAAAGCTATTGGAAACATCTGAATATACTCGCTTATGGCTATCTAAATTTTACTGCCACACGTTATTTTAAAAATTAAGATGTAGTGGATTGGGGAAGCTGGTGCAGAACTTTATGCTTCATGGTGGTAAAATATTAAACTGATTATGCCATCTCAAAATATCAAAGAGTATACTTAAAGGTTATTATATTAGGCTAAAAGAGATAGAAGTTTTTATATGCCTTGCTTCAAAATTGATAGACACTAGAAATACTTTTGAACTTTAATCTTTAATGAATTCTAACCTATCTTCCCATAGCAATGTCATAGTTGCAGATACACAAGAATAAAGTTTCCCTTCAAAACCAAAATCATTCCTTCCAATGTGCTGCTTTCCTTTTGAAATTGTATTTTTACTTAGCTTTAGAGATATCTGGGAGTAAATTATTAAAATAGTTTCAAAAAATATTTTCCTCTGTGATCATAATGACCTAAAAGAAAAATAAGATGATATAATGTTTTGTATAACAATAATTTCATAAAAATTAAGCGACTTAGAAAAGTAGTTAGGTCAGAGTTAATATTTAAAATAATGTTAAATTTTGCCCTAAGCACAATTACAAATCTTCATGAATTTGATTCACCATTTCATTTAAATTATTTGAGCTCAATTAATTCTTAATTAACACATCTAATATATATATATATATGCATATATATATATATATATATATATATTATTGATTTTTTTTTACAGAGAGGAAGGGAGAGAGCTAGAGAGTTAAAAACTTCAATGAAAGAGAAACATTGATCAGCTGCTTCCTGCACACCTCCCCCTGGGGATGTGCCCCAAACCAAGGTACAGGCCCTTGACTAGAATCGAACCTGGGACCCTTCAGGCCGATGCTCTATCCACTGAGCCAAACTGGTTTCGGCTTATGTTTTCTTATTAGCAGAGAAATCCAGATATTAATGTCTTGTCTCACAGGGTTAAATTTGAAATGATTACAGAATGTATTTACAGACTAAAAAGGTATTTATTTATTTATTTATTTATTTATCTATCTATTTATTTATTTATTTACTAAAAGGGTTTTTAAATAAAAAACAATATTTCCTTGCTAGGCTAATGAGTACATTTCCTAACAGTGACAAAATATGAACATCCACAGTAGATTACATGAGCACCGTTACCTTAAAATAAACAAGAACTCTTTGAATTAATCAGCTGAAGTCTAAAATTTGTAACTGGTATCAGTTAATACCTAAATTCATTTTCTAAAAAACCTTGTTTAAAAGTAGTAAACAAGGAAAACACATTTAACTCATTTATTTTCTCCACATAGCCATCCATATCTCCTGTTCTTATAAGGTTAACCTTTAGCTCTGTCCCCACCATCTGTTAGCTGTAGGAACTGCAAGTAATTAACTATTCAGACTCACAGCAATGAGGACACTCATTAGCAAAATGAACAAAGGGATAGTTCTGGGCTGCACCGGTCATCTGTTACACTGAGCGGCAGGTTTTGTGATGGTGCGCCTTCTACCATCTGCCCACACCACTAGTTTTGGTTTACTTAAATCATGAGACTTATTTAAAATATACTGCATTAATAAACTAGGGTTAGGAAGATCATTAAAAGGTGGTTAACTAGATGTTGCTAATTTAAAACCATGTTGTAATAGATGAGAAATTGTGTGTGATTCATGACCATCCTATAATTTTAAGTTTATAAAGGAACTTGCCAATTTAAAATGTTCCTATTATGTGAAAAGTAGGACTTCTGGTGGTGGCTTATGCACTATTTTGCTTGTAAACAGTTGCAAGATGTGCAGATTCACTGTTCCCAGGTTTTTTTTTAATCCCAAACTATTTTTGAAAGAATAGTTTCTGAAAAGTGGTATACTCTAGTGCCTTGCTACTCAAAGTGTATTCCATGGACCAGGAGCCGAAGCATTACCTGGGAGCTTATTGGAAATGCAGAATCTCAGGCCCTAGCCCAGCCCGGCTATGGGAAGCTGTATGTTAACAATTGCTGCAGGCAATTCATTTGCACAATGAAGTCTGAGAAGTACTGTTTAGAGCACCGCCTGTGCCTTTTCAGCAGTCCCCCTTCTGCCATGTTGGTGCCTCGATTCTGCAGGCTCCATGGACACTACTTGGACATCTCAATTTGATGATGGGGGTGGAGTATGTTCTTATGCATGCCTAGGCTGGATAACAGTCACAGAGCAAAGCAGGTGCTTCCCCAATGAGTGACAACCAGGAAAGTGGCATGCTGGGGCAGTGAAGCCCTGCAGAGCTGCCCTCTTGAATGACAGCTCTGTTTTAGAACTGTCAACAACAAGCAGTTATGTTCATTTACGGGATTGTGGGGAGGGAGTGCATGAATGATGGTTGCACAGCTCATATGTGTTGGGGTAAGAAAAAAAAGGAAAGATCTTTTCAAAGGAACTCAATTGCAATTAAAATACTTACGTGGCTGGGCCAGGGTGACTCAGTGGTTGAGTATCGACCTATGAACTAGGACAGAGGTCGGCATACACTTTAGTCAACAGAGTGGCAAACCGTGGCAGCTTGTGAGTCGCAGTTTGCCAACCACTGAAGTAGGAGGTCAGAGTTAAATTCCTGATCAGCCCATATGCCCAGGTTGTGGGTTCCATCCCCAGTGGGGAGCATGCAGGAAGCAGCCAATCAATGATTCTCTCTCATCATTGATGTTTCTATCTCTCTACCTCTCTCTTCCTTTCTGAAATCAATAAAAAATATATTTTTCTTTATTGATTAAGGTATTAAGATATATGTATCCATATCCTCCCATTGCCCCCCTTCCAATTCTGCCCTCACCCTCACCCTCATCCTCTGTTTGTCTGTGTCCATTGGTTAGGCTTATATGCGTGCATACAAGTCCTTTGGTTGATCTCTCCCCATTACCCCCATCCTCCTCTACCTTCCCTCTGAGGTTTGAGCATCTAATCAATGCTTCTCTGTCTCTGGATCTATTTTTGTTCATCAGTCTATGTTGTTCATTATAATCCACAAATGAATGAGATCACGTGATAGTTATCTTTCTCTGATTGACTTATTTCACTTAGCATAATGCTCTCCTTTCATGCTGTTGCAAATGGCTCATTTTTTACAGAAGCATAGTATTCCATTGATGTTAATGTAACACAGTTTTTTAATAATGATATATTTAAAAATATATATATATGCGCATGCACACCTATCCATGCACCTGCACAAATACTCTGACAAACTAGCCTGCTTTAGTTTTCAAGGGGATTTATCAATGTAAAACTTGGCAACCTGATAATGCCAAGGGCATGCAGTTAAGTCACAATGGTTTCCTACAGAACTAAACCTGAAAAGAAGCTCAGTCCTTGAAAGAAGTTATTTTCAAGAAAATTCAAGACTAAAGATGTGTGACCTGGAGAGTTGAGGCTTCTGTAACTTGAAGAGCTCCCTTTTCTAATTTTCATTTTGTTATAAATATAAATTAAACTAGTTGTTTATTAAACTTTCATTTTTCACTCTTCTAGGGTCATACATAATACTACATTTTTGACAGATGTCTCTCAGCCCTGGAGAGAGATTAGGACTACTTAATTAACTATAAAGCTATCTATGTGATTTGACTATCAGTAAGAATTAGAGTGTTTTCCCACTGTTTATTCGATTTCTTTGTTTCAAGCTTTTTTTTTTCCAAGTTATTTTCATTGCTACTTTGGAACTTTCTAATTGATTTTCTAAATTCTGTTTTCCAAATCTATTTTCAGATCCTTGGCAACTCAAACTTTTTTATACCACTCGAGGGAGCAGGTGTATAAGATGAAATTTTAAATAAAAAGATGTATCATCTAGAATTTAAGTGGCATGGAGTTTTAGAAAAACTAGCTTTTAGAGAATTACTTGAAAAGTATTTTTCCAGAGAGTTATTTTCTACAGTATGTGATCTGTTTTTGTGGCATTTATTTCTTGTTCTTAAAATGCACACTAGTCCTGGTGAAGCTGGGAGAAACATATGGACACCGTTAATCAGATTTATCTCATCTTCCTCAAATCTTAGGGTGTTTACATGAAAACAGATGTGATCTCCTTGGGGAAAAATTGAAGAAGATTAGCCAGGTCCCTGGGATACCAACCTGAGCCAAAGAACATCCTGCTTACAGGGCAGCAGGATGGCAACTCCCACTCCTGTCCTGATCCAGGACATTCAGACAGACCAGGTAACCAGGTGACAACACTTAAGAGATGAAAACACTCCCAGTTAGACCTCATGTTTTCGTGCAGTGTTTCTCATCTTTAATACAGTTTTTCATGTTGTGGTGACCCCTAACCACAAAACTATTTTCATTGCTACTTCATAATTATAATTTTGCTTCTGTTATAAATCCTAATGTAAATATCTGATACACAGGATGTCTTAGGGGACCCCTGTGAAAGGATCATTCAACCCCCAAAGGAGTTGCAACCCACAGTTTGAGAACCGCTAGCAGGGTCGCCTAAGACTGTTAGAAAATACAGATATTTACATTACCGTTCATAACAGTAACAAAATTACAGTTATGAAGTAGCAACAAAAATAATTTTATGGTTGGGGGTCACCACAACATGAGGAACTGTATTAAAGGGTCAAGGCATTAGAAAGGTTGAGAACCACTGTTTTAGTGGAATGAGTTCAATTAACAAGTTGGGACCTTATCAATAGTCCAGAGGCCTATATAGTGCATTTCATGGAAGGTCAACCAGAAGGGCACATAAACTTAGAGTTTCCTCATAATGATAACTAGAATTCATAGGCTTATCTTTTCTCAAAGAACTCAAAGCAATTCATATCCAGTACAACAGGTACCCTTCTCATAACTCTTAGCCAGGCAGGTATCACTTTCCAGTTCACAAATGGAAAATAAATGAATCAAAATGGCCTTGCCAACTGATGCTGCATTTCTTTGGCCAAGGCAAAACTAATAGCTGAAACCCAAACATTGTTGGTTTTTTTTTTAGTCTTTGATATTGAATAATTTTACCTAAAATATAGGGGTATTATAGACCCATGAAAAGGTTAAGAAAAGTAAATACAAAAACTGGATCTTCCTTCACCTCCAAGGCCATCAGAACATGTAAAAAGACTTAATATTCAATTTTATTAGATCTGTGTTAATTAACAACACTACATTACATAGAAGATGCTCAATTTTTTGTTTTTGTTTTTAGAGCATAAATAACTCTAATAGATTAAATAATGCAAACATTCCTTCACCAACCAGAGCCAGTTAGCAAGCAAAGTCCTTTAGAAGGATGCATGTTCAATTCCTTGTCTCTTTGAACTTCCAAGTTTTAAGTGTGGAATTTAAGATTATACGTAAAGGGACCACCAGCTCATAAGTGTTTCTTCCTAGTGATTTTATTTGTAACTTCTCATATTTTTATTAGTCTGCCAATATTTACATGTATATATACATGTGACATATTAATTATAATAATATACAATAGAAATATACATTATCCTATATAATAAAAGGATAATATGCAAATTGTCCCTTTGATGGGGAATTCAACCAGGAGGCAGGGCTGACCTGCCAACTGCCCGTGGTTCCTCTCACCAGCTGGCCCTGCCCCCGATTAGTCCCCCCACCCTAATTGAGGGAGGGGCTGGCCAGCCAACCTCCCACATCTCCACCCTCAGGCCAGTCTGGACCAATCAGCCCAGATTGGGGTGGGCCAGCCAGACCCCACCTGTGCATGAATTTATGCACCAAGCCTCTAGTAATAATATAATCATATAATAGTGTATGTGTTTATATTAGAGGCCCAGTGCATGAAATTTGTGCATGGGTAGGGTCAGTAGGCCTGGCAGATCAAGACTAATTGGGGACCTCCATCTGCCAGCTTGGGCTTTCCTTCCAGCTGCCAGCTGGGGCCTTCTTTCATTCTGCGCCACACCCTGGTGGTCAGCACATGTCATAGTGAGGGATCGGTCTCGCAGTTGAACTCCCGTGAGGACAATTTGTATAGGCTTTTATGTATATAGATATATGTATATGTATATATAAAACAACCTTTAATCCTTACTTTAGAGCACAGAGCTCCACTTCCTTCTGTAGGCTGTGGATTCAGCTGGACCTCAGGTTCATATGCCATCCTTACCATTTACTAGCTGTATATCTAGTGGGAAGTTATTTAACCACCCTGTCTCTGCTTCCTCATTTGTAAACTGATCTGTGAGATAAGAAGAGGTACTAGTTTACCTCATTCCATGTTCTTACCTTCTTTGTCAAATATTAATTGACCATAAAGGCATGAGTTTATTTCTCTGCTCTATATTCTGTTCCATTGATCTATATATCTGTTGTTATGCCAATACCATGCTGTTTTGAGTACTATGGCTTTCTAGTATAACTTGATTATCAGGTAGTGTGATACCTCCAACTTAGTTTTTCTTTCTCAAGACTACTGAGGCCATTCGGGGGTTTTCGTTATTCTGTATAAATTTTTGAAATATTTGTTCTAGATCTGTGAGCTATGCGATTGGTATTTTAAAGCAACTGTATTGAATTTGTAGATTGTGTTGGGTAATATGGAAATTTTAATGGTGTAAATTTTTCCTACCCATGAATATGGTATATACTTCAATTTATTTGTATCTTCCTCAATTTCTTTCTTCAATATCTTATAATTTTACACATACAGATCTTTTACCTCCTTAGCTAAATTTATTCCTAGGTACCATTATTTTTGTTGTTGTTGCAATAATAAATGGTATTGTTTTCTTAATTTCTCTCTGTAATAGTTTATTATTGATGTATAAAAATGCCACTGATTTCTTTTTTAAAAAAATTCTTTATTGTTAAAAGTATTATATATGTCTCTTTCCCCCCCCCATTGATCTGTCCCAGCTTACTACTGCCAATTTCTGAATATTAATTTTATATCTTACTACTTTTCCAAATTCATTTATTAGATCTAGTAATTTTTGGTGGAGTTTCAGTCTCTTTAATAAATAATATTGGAAAAATTGGACAAATTTTTGTGGCCTTTTTGTGCAAAAAAAAATGAAACTAGACCACCAACTTATACCATACACAAGAATAAATTCAAATTGGACTAAAAAGTGAAATATAAGTCACAAAACCATAAAAATCCTAGAAGCAGCCAGAGGCAGTAAAATCTCAGAAATTTCTAGTAGCAATATTTTTGCAGATATATTTCCTTAGGCAAGAGAAACAAAAGGAAAAAAATAAATAGGACTACATCAAACTAAAAAGCTTTTGTATAGCAGAAGAAACAATCAACAAAATGAAAAGAGATACCACTGAATGAGAGACCATGTTTACTAATGGCACATCTGATAAGGGGTTAATTTCCAGAATGTATAAAAAACGTATACTACTCAACATCAAGAGGACAAACATCCCAATTAAAAAATGAATAAAGGACCTGAATAGACACTTCTCTAAAGAGGAATACAGATGGCCAAGAGGCATATGAAAAAATGCTCAACATCACTAATCATCAGAGAGATGCAAATTAAAACCACAACATAGTAAGACATCTCCTCAGGCCTGTCAGAATGGCTATCAATAAATCAAACAAGTGCTGGCAAGGATGTGAAGAAAAGGGAACCCTTGTACATTATTGGTGGGAATGCAGACTGGTGCAGCCACCTTGGAAAACAGTATGGCATTTGCTCAAAAATTTTAAAATAGAATTGCCTTTTGATCCAGTGATCCCACTTCTGGAAATATATCCAAAGTAACCCAAAATATTAATTTGAGAGAATATATGTCCTCCTATGTTCTTAGCAGCATTATTTAGGATAACTAGAGGCCTGGTGCATGAATTTGTGCATGGGTGGGGTCTGCCAGCCCACCCCTATTGGTTGAGGGGACAATTTGCACATTAACCTTTTATTATATAGGAATAGCCAAGATATGGCAACAGTCCACATGCCCATCAATAGATGAGTGGATAGGAAAGCTGTGGTACATTTACTCAATAAAATACTACTTAGCTATAAAAAAGAAAATCTTACCTTTTGAGACAGCATGGATGCACATGGATATTATTATGCTAAGTGAATAAGCCAGTCAGAAAAAGACAAATACCAGATTATCTCACTTGTATGTGGAATCTAATGAACAAAATAAAATGACTAACAAAATAGAAACAGAAGCAAGACTCATGGGACAGTGACAGCTATCAGAGGGGAAAGAGTTTGGGGGAATGGATGAAAGAAGGAGAAGGAATTAAGCAAAATATAACCCATAGACACAGACAATAGTGTGGCAACAGCCAGAGAAAAAGGGGGCTGGGTCAGGTGGAGGTGGGCAAAGGGAGATGGAAATTGGGACAGAAAGAGAGTTTGCTTGGGGCAATGGGCACACAAAACAGTGTGCAGATGATGTTTTGTTGAGTTGTACACTTGAAGCCTTGTATGATTTTGTGAACCAAACTCATACCAACAAATTCAATTGGAAAAGAAAAAAGAGTACCACTAATGAGGCACCTAGCATCTGCTAGTTGATATTCAATAGATTGTTATTCCTCCAGTCTCTCTGCAAACCTCTCCTACTCATCTGATCAGCTTCTTGCTCTTAGACATAAGAATAAAACCCCTTTATGACTTGGACTGTGGTTGAGCCAGGATAAACCAGTGGCTCAGAGGTGACTTGAGATGAAAATAAATTCATCTTCAGGGTTCATACTTTCCACAGCCCTTAAAATTCTTCTCCTTGACATGAGTATAGGCTCTCTTTTTTGCTCTCTCTCTTTCCAGTTTGTTCCCATCAATCTTTTGAGCAGTAAAGCAGCTCTTGGCTCCCACTTCAACAGAAAGAACTGGGGAAACCCTCTGAGAGGTTTCTTCTTGACATTTCTCCTTAAGGTCATCCTGTTCCAAGCTGGCTTCATGGAAGCCTTTGACTTGGGAAGATAGTTTTGTGTCTTTCAAACTATCTGGTCTGTAAAAAAGGATGGGAATCTTCAGAATTCAAACAAAAGTCTATTTAAAGGCTCCTCTAGAATGGAAACATTTTTTGGCAGTGGAAGACAAGTTATTTTATTGCCATTATTTAAAAAAATTGAGAACAAATTTATTGCTCTTATTTATAACTATTATGGGTTTTCTAGAATGTGCCATTGAGCAGAAAAGGGTTAGACTGGCTTATGTTGTGGATAGATGCCCAAGATATATTACATGTATTTCTTTGATTCTTAAGCCGAGCTTTTAGATAGTTATAACTTTATTTACAGATATTTAAATTAAATATTCTTTGCTTTGAAACTTACTTCATAATGTTCTACTTCTGTTTTTAATTCCTTAATCACTTCTTCCTGGTCCTTCAGTTTTAGTAACAAAATATTTACTCTGTCAGTAGTTAAGTCATGCATAGAAGGAACCTCTTCTTCTACCTCAAAGAATTGCTGCAGGGAGAAAAGGGAATAAGCAGAATTAAAAATCAGATATCTACCATTATCAGAAACCATTTCATGTTTTATTTAAATTATTGCCTTCTAAGTTATGTTATATTTGTAATGTGTATACAATTTTTAGTAAAAATATTTATATTGACTGATATGCTGAAGTATTGTGGACTATAGCAGAATATTATTCTGCTCAGGGCACATACCCAGGTTGCAGGTTCAATCCCCAGTTGGATATGTATGGAAGACAACCAATTGATTTTTCTCTTTCACATATATGTTTCTCTCCCTCCCCTCCTCTGCCCATCCCTCTTCCCCTTTCCTTTCTCCTTCCCTCTCCTTCTCCTTCTCCCTCTCCCTCTCTCTCTCCCTGAAAACAATAAGAACATATCATTGGGTGAGGATTTAAACAAACAAATAAATAAATTGCTCTATATTATGAATACCAGTAGACTGAGAAGAATATTTTGAGGTGGAATTCAGAGTCCAGCCAAGAACAAAACACTGACATAGTCTACACAGCCACTAATTAAAAAATCAGTATATAAATATGCAGTAGGTATAAAAAAAAGTAAAATCAATAACCTATATGGTAATAACAGCTTTTTAAATTAGGTGATTCTTTTTCCTAATCTCCACCTGAGTATATTTTTTCCATTGCTTTTCAGAGAGAGTAGAAGGGAGGGAAGGAGGGAGAGACAGGTGCATGGATGTGAGAGAGACACATCAACTGGCTGCCTCCCACACTTGCCCCAACTCGGGGTGAGGAGCGAATCTGCAACCCAGAAATTGAACCTGCAACCCTTCTGTGTGTGGGCTGACACTGTAATTATTGAGAAACACTGTCCAGGGCTAATTTGGGTGACTTTTAAAGAACAGCATTGATTATGTAATCTATTCTTCCCATCTATTCATAGCTAAGCCTACAAATAAAACACTTTGCAGAGGCCAAGACATATTACCCCACTAGTGCCCTGGGTGTTACAAAGATGCAACGGGTCCAAACACAGTTCAACATCTTCATGTTCACCCATTAACAGCAGCACAAACCTGAAACCTATTTTCTGTCATTTTAAGCCCCTCTACTCCCTCACTATTTCACCAAATCTATTCAGTCCACTACTAAATGTCTCCTAAACCCACCCTTTCCTTCCCTGTTCCACTACCTTGTTCGCCTGGGCTATTGTAATAGCCTGTTAATGTGCCTCCCTCCCTCCCCTTTTGTGCTCTCCAACCAATCTCCACACTGTGACCAAAATGATCTTTCTAAAATGCAACTCTCTCATCTCTAACATGCTGAAATCCAACTCCCTTTGCATGGTGCACAAAATAGGACCATTCACTCTCACAATCTGCTGCCAGCTTACTTGGCCACTAACTCATGTTAGTCTTCTCTTCCCTCTCTCCCATCCAAACTGGGCATTTTACCAGTACTGATACTCACCATGCAAGTTCTCATGCACACCATGCTGCCAGGTCTCTATGCCCTTGCACTTGGAGGTCTTAACCCACTCAACAATTTCTACTTGTCAAATAGAATAGCATTAGAGTAGGCTAGCCTGAGTCTGCAGACCAACTCTGCAGTCACTTAGTAGCTTTGTGATGCTGAACAAGTTTCTCAGACCTTCTTTATCTAGGTGTTATCATCTGTAATATTAATAGTACCTGAATCATTAAGAATTTTAAAAAGTAATGAACAGTGTCTATAACACACTCGGCTCCCAGTAAGTTTTATATCTTAGCATTTATGAATGGTGTTATTGTTTATTATTCCAGCCCAACTGCCTCCCACCTCTGTGTCCCAACAGGCTGGCCAAGTCATCTTCAAAACATAGCACAAATCACCCCAGGGAGCTCATTTAAAATCCCACCAGGAGCTAATGCACAGCTCAGCCAGCCTGCCTTTTGGCTGTGTCCGATCTCTAGATTTCAGGACAGAGAGGGTCACAGTTCTTCTGAACAAAAAGTTTTACTTCTGATATTTCTTAAAGTAACTGTAAGGCCCAAATACATTGGCTTAATTTCTCTTCCTCTCCAGGAATGTTTCTGATGTCTTACTGGTATTTATGGAACCATCTGGACTCAAGATAAGATGAGTGGTCAGGAGGGTGCAGGTTTAGGGCTAGGGTTAGTGTTAGGGTTAGGGCTAGGGCTAGGTTTAGGGCTATGGCTAGGCTTAGGACTAGGGTTAGGGTTAGGGCTAGGAATAGGGCTAGGTTTAGGGCTAGGGCTAGGGCTAAGATAAGGGTTAGGGCTAGGGCTAGGATTATGGTTAGGATTAGGGTGAGGACTAGGGCTAGGGTTAGGTTTAGGGCTAGGGTTAGGGATGGGGCTAGGGTTAGGGCTAGGGTTAGCATTAGTTTTAGGGTTAAGTTTAAGGTTAGGGCTAGGACTAGGGTTAGGACTAGGGTTAGGGTTAGGGTTAGGGTTAGGGTTAGGGTTATGGTTAGGGATAGGGTTAGGGTTAGGGCTAGGGTTAGGATTAGGGTTAGGGCTAGGGTTAGGACTAGGATTAAGGTTAGAGTTAAGGGTAGGGTTAGGGCTAGGATTAGGATTAGGGTGATGGCTAGGGCAAGGGTTAGGTTTAGGGCTACAGTTAGGGATGGGACTAGGGTTAGGGCTAGGGTTATGGTTAGGGCTAGGGTTAGCATTAGGTTTGAGGTTAGGGTTAGGGCTAGGGCTAGGGTTAGGGCTAGGGCTAGGATTAGGGCTAGGGCTAGGGCTAGGTTTAGGGCTAGGGTTAGGGTTATGGTTATGGTAAGGGAAAACAGTTCTATTTTCCTTCCCACCTCTTCAAATCAGGTCTCCAGTCTCCTATCTTGTAACTCTTCAAAAAATTCTTAGAAATGTGCTCTGGCTTTTTTTTTTTTTTTTACTTTTAGACAATAACAACAAATAAATTTATAAAGGAAATAAAGGTAGGAAGAAAGCACAAGCCAAACAAAAACAAACAAACAAACAAATCCCAGTCTAGCCTATTCTTACCCATAAAAGTTCCTATCTTTCCCCAGTTCTGGCCTCCTTTACACTTACTTGACAGCCAGAGGGAGATATGGGCTTGAACCTGGTTTTTCTAGTATCCAGAGATTTGATTAAATCTAAATGTGGCTGTGAAGGTTTTTTGTTTTGTTTTGTTTTAATATGACATAAATCAGTAGACTGAGTAAAGCAGATTACCTTCCATAATGTGGGTGGGCCTCATCCAATCAGTTTAAAGCCTTCAAAGAAAGACTGTGATCCCCAGAGGAAGAGGGGATGCTGTCATCAGACTTGAGCTGTAACATCAACTCTTCCATTAGTCTTTAGCTTGCTGGCCTATCTTATAGATTTCAGATTTGTCAGCTCCTGGAATCACATGAGCCAATTCCTTAAAATTTCTCTCTCTCTTTCTCATGTTCTCTTGGTTCTGTTTCTTTGGAGAATCCTAACTAACAATATCTATATCTAAAGGTCCTAAATTCACACCTACACCTTTAATTCCAAGCCAAGACCAAAGTGTGTATTTACTAGAGGCCCGGTGCATGAAATTCTTGTTCTTGGGGGAGGGGTCCCTCAGCCCAGCCTGCACCTTCTTGCTGTCCAGAGCCCTAGCGGAAAACAAGTCTAAACCAGCAGTCAGACATCGTTAGAGTGGCCTCAAAGGTGGAAGAGGCTCCCACCACTACCACTGCACTCACTAATCATGAGCCTAGCTCAAGGCTTCTGGCTGAATGGGCCTCCCCCTGTGGGAGTGCACTGACCACCAGGGGCTATCTCCTACATTGAGCATCTGCCCCCTGATGGTCAGTGTGCATCACAGCAACCAATTGTTCTGCCATTTGGTCGATTTGCATATTAGACTTTTATTATATAGGATGAAACTACCTGATAGTCAATGTGCCTCCCTGAGGGGTGCCAAATTGTGAGAGGGAGCAGGCCAGGCCAAGGGACCCACTGATGCACAATCAGGGTTGGGGAGGGACACAGAAGGTTGGTCAGCTGGGGAGGGACCACAGGAGGGCTCTAGGATGTGTCCGCCCCGTCTTGCTCATTTCCGATCAGCCAGACCCCAGCAGCAAGCTAACCTACCAGTTGGAGCATCTGCCTCCTGGTGGTCAGTGCACATCATAATGAACAGTTGAGCTGCCTTAGCATGTCATGCTTTGATTGGTTGAAAAGATGACTAGATACTTAGCATATTTGACTTTTATTCTATAGGATTTTAAAAAATATTTTTATTGATTTCAGAGAGGAGGTAGAGAGACAGAGATAGAAACATTAATAATGAGAGAGAATAATTGATTGGCTGCCACCTACACACTCCACACTGGCGATTGAACTTGCACCAGGGCATATGCCCTAACCAGGAATTGAATAGTGAACTCTTGATTCATAGGTCAACACTCAACCACTGATCCACATGACTGGCCACAGTGTTTAGTATGGCCTATCTCCTTTCCATAGTAAACTGGTTCCTGTTATGCTCAATGCACTGATGTATTTATTTGTTGGCATTCCCTTCATGTAACTGATCTCTTGGCCACACTCTGCTACTGACAGCTTGGCTAGAATACAGAAGAAAAAGGAGGCATGAGCATATCTTTGGTCTTTTCATTCACAATAGCAAGCATATTTATTTTGGACTTTAATTCCTTTGGTCTTGCAAGAAGAATCAATATTTATATTTTAATTTTGCCATTGGCATTTAAAAATAAGAAGGGGTTAATATTCCCATCTAGGGCATAACTATCAGCTTTTTCTTATTATAATAATTTTGTGCTGTCATTTGATATTATGGGCAAAAATTCTTTAAAAAAATCTTTATTGTTAAAGTATTACAGATATCCCCCTTTCTTCCCCATTGCCTCCCTCCACTCAGTTTTCTTCACCACCCTATTAACTGTGTCCATATGTAATGCATATCTGTATATATAAAAGCCTAATATGCTATGTGTCTGACTGTTAAATCATTCGACCTTTCCACAGGTTGCTGTGACCACCAGGGGGCAGATGGATTCATGCACTGGTGGGGTCCCTCAGCCTGGCCTGCAGGGATCTGGCTAAACTGGCAGTCTGACAACCCCTAAAGGGTCCTGGATTGCAAGAGGGTGCAGGTCAGGCTGAGGGCCTCTAGTATGCATATAGGACTAGAGGCCAAGTGCACAAAATTTGTGCAAGGGAGGGGAGTGCCCTATCAGCCCAGCCTGCACCCTCTCAAATCCAGGACCCCTCGGGGAATGTCTGACTGCCAGTTTAGGCCCAATCCTGCAGATCGGACATCTGTCTCACAATCCAGGACCACTGGCTCCTAACTGTTCACCTGCCTGCCTGCTTGATCACAACTAACTCCTCCCCCCCGGGCCTGGTCACCCCCAATAGCCTCTCTGCAGGCACAGTCACCTGCAATTTCCCCCCACTGGTTTGGTTGCCCACCAGCCTGGTTGCCCTTTAGTGCCCCCCTGCCACTGGCCTGGTAACCCCTTACTGCAACCCTGTTGGTGTGGTTGCCCAAAACTGCTCCTCCGCCAACCTGGTTGCCCCTCACTGTTCCCCTCTGCCAGAATGGTTTTCCCTCATTGCCCCCCTGTGGGCCTGGTAGCCCCATGTAGCCTGCTACTCAGTCATTTGGTAATCCTTCATTAACCCCTCTGCTGGCCTGGTCACCCCACACAACCTGCTGCTGAGCTATGTATATTATCTTGTTGCCTGTTTGGTCATCCCTTTGGTTGTTTTAGATGTGATGGTCACTTAGCTTTATATATATATAGATTATATAGGTTGCTATGATGCACACTGACCCTCTCAGATTTGTCTGTCTGTTCCATGTCTCCATGACTCTGGTTTTATTTAACTTATCAGCTTGCGTTCATTAAATTATTTGTTCATTTATTTTTATTTTTAGATTAAGTTATTGATATGTATTTATTGCCATTTTATTGTTCATTTTTAAAAATCTTTTCTTCTTTTTCTTCTTAAAAAATACCCTTTAACATTTCATGTAATACTGGTTTGGTGGTGTAAACTCCTTTAATTTTTTCTTGTCTGTGAAGTTCTTTATCTGACCTTCAATTATTTTTATTTATTTTTATTTTATTAAATCTTTATTATTCAGATTATTACATTTGTTTCTCTTTTTTCCCCTCCATAATTCCCCTCCACCTGGCTCCCACCCCTCCCTCTACCTCATCTTGTTGACATCTTTCATAGGTGTATGATTTTTGCCCAGTCTCTCCCTGTATACCCCTCACCCCTTTCTCCCTGAGAATTATCAGTCCACTCTCTTGCTGTGCTCCTGATTCTATTATATTCACCAGTTTATTCTGTTTATCAAATTATAATTCACTTAATTTTTAGATTCACTTGTTGATAGATATGTATTTGTTATTCATAATTTTTTGGCTTTTACCTTTTTCTTCTTCCTCTTCTAAAAGAGTACCTTTCAGCATTTCATTTCATATAATACTGGTTTGGAGTTGAACTCCTTTAGCTTTTCTTATCTGTGAAGTTCTTTATCTGCCCTTCAATTCTGAATGATAGCTTTGCTGGATAGAGTATTCTTGGTTGTAGGTTCTTGCTATTCATCATGCTGAATATTTCTTATCACTCCCGTCTGGCCTGCATCGTTTCTGTTGAGAAATCAGCTGACAGTCGTATGGGTGCTCCCTTGTAGGCAATTAACTGTTTTTCTCTTGCTGCTTTTAATATTCTCTCTTTGTCTTTTGCTCTTGGTATTTTAATTATGATGTGTCTTGGTGAAGTCCTCTTTGGATTCCTTTTATATGGGGTTTTGTGTGCTTCCTGGACTTGTAAGTCTATTTCTTTTACCAGATGTGGGAAGTTTTCAGTCATTATTTCTTTAAATAGGTTTTCAGTATCTTGCTCTCTCTCTTCTTCTGGCACCCCCACAATTCTGATGTTGTTCCTCTAGTCTGCTGTAGGTTTCTGTATAATATTTTTTATTTCAGTCAGTGTATGTTTAATTTCTAGTTAGTCCTTTTCCATCTCTAGTTGGTTCTTTTTCATCTCCTCTTGGGTCTTGCTAACTTTATCCATCTTTTCTAGGATATTTTTGAAAAACCTTATAACCGTGGTTTTGAACTCTATATCCAGTCATTTGTTTTCCTCCATTTCTTTTGTTTGTCTCTCCCTTTGTCTCGGTATTTTCACTATCCCGGGAGAACTTCTGTTTTGGATTCAGCCTTATGATGCAAGACTTGCAAAACTGCAAAAGCCTCTCTGTTGAGCTTGGGAGGGGTGGAGTCTCAAGGCTTAATGGACCGCCTTGCCTTTCAGTCAGCCCTGCCCTTCATGGTCCCTGAGTCTCATGTGACTGGGTAATCGCTGGTGTGGTCCCTGTGTGTGTGTGCGCACTCTCACACTGCCTCTAGACTGCTGCCTTTCCGGCTCCCCTGCACTCTGGGACCATATAAATCTGGGTTCCCAGGGTTTCACCCAAAACTGGGGTTTAGTGGAGTGAGAAGTGGTGCAGTTAGAAGTGGCCCACTTGTGAAAGCCAGTGGCACAATCAGCTGTCAGTCTTCTGCGTGCAATACTATGCATGCCGCCCAACTTCTGCCCTTTTGTGACTCCTCTAAATTTCCGTGTACTTCTCCCTTTTCACAGTGCAAACTCCCCCTGTATGAGTTTTGGCTGGACCTGGGGTTTAGTGTCATAGGATAAGAGGTTAAATGCTGTTTGGAGTGTTCGTCTCCCTCCCGCCAGAGAAAGCCAGCCAGATACTTCAGCACCCGCTCTTTCCACCTGCAAGTTGCCGTATCTCAGCTTTTTGCAGCTCCTCTGGGTCTCTGTGAGCCCCTCTCTTTCCTTCTAGTTGTAGAATGTCCACTCAGCCAGCTTTCCTGTGGTTCTGGATAATGTCCATTCTGTCTTTTAGTTGTAGTTTAGAAATTGTTGTGCTAGTGTAGAGGTTTACCTATGCCGCCATCTTGGATTGTTCTTCTGACCTTCAATTTTTAATAATAGCTTTGCTGGGTAGAGTAATCTTCATTGTAGGGCCTTGCTATTCATCACTTTGAATATTTTTTGCCACTCCCTTCTGGCCTTCAAAGTTTTTGTTGAAAAATGAGCTGACATTTTTTATGGGTACTCTTTTATAGATTACTAACTGCTTTTCTCTGGCTGCTTTGAAGATTCTATCTTTGTCTTTAATCCTTGGCATTATATTTGTGATGTGTCTTAGTGTAGCCTCTTTTGGTTTCTCTTATTTGGGACTCTCGTGCTTCCTGTATTTATAAGTCTATTTTTTTTCATCAGGTAGGAGAAGTTTTTTGTTATTATTTATTCAAAGAGGTTTTCAATATCTTGCTTTCTCTCTTCTCCTTCTGGCACCCCCATAATGTGAATGTTGGTACCCTTGAAGTTGTCCCAAAGGCTCCTTACAATATTTTCATATTTTTGGACTATTGTTTCTTTTTGCTGTTAAGATTGGGTGTTTTTTTGCTTCCTCATATTCCATATTGTTGAATGATTCTTGGGATCCTCTACTGTACTGCTGAATCCCTGTAAATTATTCTTTATTTCAGTTAGTGTATGCTTAATTTCTGACTGGTCCTTTTTTATGTCTTTGAAATTCTAAGATCCTTAAAAGTCTCACAAAGTCCCTTGAAGCTCATTTTGAGTCCCTTGAAACTCTTATTAAGTTCCTTAAGCATCCTTATAACCATTGTTTTGAACTCTGTATCCAGTAGCTTGCTTGCTTCCATTTCATTTATTTCTCTTTCTGCAGATTTCTTCTGTTCTTTCATTTGTGACATGTTTCTTTGTCTCTGCATTTTTGCTGCTTCCCTGTGTTTGTTTCCATATATTATATAGAGCTATTAAGTCCCCTGGAATTAGTTGAATGGCCTTGTGTATGTAGTAGGGCCCAGTGGCTCACCATTCCCAGTCACCTGAGCTGGGCACTCTAGGTGCACCCTCTTGTTGTAGCTCTGTGCACCATCTTGTAGTTGAGTTTTGATTGCTGTTGGTGCCACTGGGAGGAGTTGACATACAATCCAATTGGCTGTGAGGACCAGCTGTGACTACATTGGAGGAGTAGCTGTGCAAGACATACGCCTATGGAGCAGGACTTGCTTCAGTGGGGCTTTGGTGCTCACTGAGTCTTTCCCTTGAGTGTGTTACTTGTGGATCTTCAGAGTTTTAATCTGGTATGTTCTGAAGCTGTCTACCAGGTGCACTGGCTCTGGATCCTCCTGAGAGATGCAAAGTCAGCCACTGTTTGGGGTCATCTGGCAGGAGATGCCAATCTATCTGCAGATGGCTGCTATTTGTATTGGGCTTAGAAGTGTCCAGCAAGGCCAAGGTGTGAAGCAAGGCAGACTGGAGGTAGCCTTCGGTCTTGGGCCATTATTAATAGGTATATGGCATACTGATGCCAGCTAATGCTTGTTTAAGACATTTTAGGAAAGTCTGAAGCCTGAGCCAGCACAGGCCATCCATATGGAAAAGCAGCTGCAAGCAGTATGGGTAGGACTTCAAGTTGGATGGGGGTAAGGCAGTGGTCGGCAAACTGCAGTTCGAGAGCCACATGCGGCTCTTTGGCGCCTTGAGTGTGGCTCTTCCACAAAATATCACCTGCGGGCACGGATGTACAGTGCGATTGAAACCTTGTGGCCCATGCGCAGAAGTCGATTTTCGGCTCTCAAAAGAAATTTCAACCACCGTACTGTTGATATTTGGCTCTGTTGACTAATGAGTTTGCCAACCACTGGGGTAAGGTCTCAAGAAATCACCAGGATGGAGCAAACATTGTGATATACACTGATGAAACTTAATATGGCTGCCAGTCAGTTTTGGGGAAGGGGAGGTTTCAACACAGGAACAAGACATCTGCAAGCAACTCCATCTGGGAGAAAGCTGCCCCCGAGTTCCTGTACCTATGCCAGACAATCTAGTTTTTCCTCATAAGTCTCTGATTTCCCTAATGCCTCCAGTGCTGACTGGAGTTCAGAGGGCACTGAACTGTGTGGTTTTTGTGCTGGCCCTTTAAAAGGGACTGGCAGAGTCTCCAGCAGCCTCTGTGTCACTCAGCCATTATCCCTGCTGGTTTTTATAGCCCAGAGTTACAGGGATTTCTCTTCCCAGCTCTGGAACCCTGGGCTGAGGTTCTGGTGTGAGACTGTGATTCTTTGCCTCCAGCTGAGATATCTCTCCTGATTGAAAAAAAAAGAAAAGAAAAGAAAACCACACATATGTTGGATCATCCCATTCTACTAGGCAAAACCTCTTGGTAGACAATATCAGACAACCTGGGTGGACATAACCTGGGGTGAGAAATCAACTAGGAAGTAAATTCTGTGTTGGATACAAAGTGACTTAGTCGTTAAATATAAATAACATAGTCATAACCCCAGGCTGAGCCTTCTGGGTCTCAGGATTCCCAGAGGAGTAGTGGTTGGTTTGGGGGGCTACATCATGAAGGTACAAGCAGGGCTTTCCTCTCCCCACGGACTCAGACACACACTTAGTTGATCATAGACTAAATGGTTAAATTCAGTGAATTAAGAGAAAAAGAAAAATCCAGAAACTGTGTTCCTTTCATGTGGAGGGATATCTTCCACTCAATTATCTGATTATGATCTTGAAAGAAGAAAGTTGGTCACATCCTGGCCATCCCCTCCTTTTCCCTTCTCTTTTGGATGAGCACTGCAGGAGCATAAGACCTGCCCTGGCAAGAAGAGACCTGCCCAATCATAGCTGCCTGTGATGGGAGTGAAGTTGGTCCGATTCTGGGGTTTGGCTCTGAGTAGCCTGTTTTATCAGTAAAACAAATGATCTTTATTTATTTTATTAGAGGCCCAGTGCACGAAATTTATGCCCAGGTGTGGGGAGGTCCCCTCAGCTGGCCTGCACCCTCTCCAATTCAGGACCTCTTGAGGAAGGTCCGACTGCTAGTTTAAGTGGATGGGGTCTAAACCAGCAGTTGAACATCCCTCTCACAATCCAGGACCACTGGACTCTAACTGCTCACCTGCCTGCCTGCCTGATCACCCCTAAATGCATCCCCTGCTGGCCTGGTCACCCCTAATTACTCCCCCTGGCCTAGTTACCCCCAACTGCCCCTCCACTGGCCTGGTCACTTTTAACTGCCCCTCCCCCTGCTGGCTTGGTTGCCTCTTTCTGCCCCCAATGCCAGTCTAGTTGCCCTCAACTGCCCCCTCCCCCCGCAGGCCTGGTTGCCCCACACAACCTACTATTTGGTCATTTGGATGCCCCTCCCTAACCCCCCGGGCCAGTCTGGTCACCTCACGCAGCCTTTTCAGTCATCCGTTCAGTTTTGATGGTCACTTAGGCTTTTATATATATAGATTTTATTTTTCAACTGGCCCAGAACCTGGGTGGGAAAGTGGGGAGTTATTTATCAAGTGTCATCACTACTCCAAGTATTTATCTTTCAAGTTTGCAAATCTGAGCATGTTGTGGAAACTGTTTAGAAGTCTTTGATGTCTTCAAGATAAAATATTATTTCCTTAGCTTCACTTTCCTGAATCACTTCTCACCACTTTCTCTAGCCCTCTCGTCTTCCAAACATACCTAACTATTTACTGTTGCCTGACTTGACCTTGTACTTTATGCCTCTATACTGTCAAATAGGACACTTCTTTATCTTCCTCCCATCTTCCTTCAGCTTGCCAAATATTCATCATTTACCTTTCTCTCTCTCTAAAAGCCAAGCAACACTAATAAAAGAGAAATATGCAAATTGACCATAACTCTGCTATGCCCACCAGCCAATCAGGAGTGAGTATACAAATTAACCTGAAAAGATGGCAGCCGCCCTGTCCCCCAGTTGCTCTGAGCCTGTGGGAGTCAGAGAAGTCTGGTGCCGGCTCCTGAGGCTGGCTGCAGCCCGGGAGACCAAGAAGCCACCTGCCTCATGATCCTAGGCCTCAACCAGCTGGAGAAACTGCCTGCTCCACATCAGTCCACCCCATATCCTGGGGGATATGGAGAAATCAGGCCCTAATACATAAGGCTGGTTGCAGCCCGGGAGATGATGAAGCTGCCTGCCCATGATCCCAGGCCACAGCCAGCAGCAGAAACCTCATGTCTGCCTGTCCCATGTCCTGGGAGAGATGCAGAAACCGGGCCCAGGGCTTGAGGCTGGTTGCAGCCCAGGAGACAAAGAAGTTTCCTGTCCAGGATCCCAGGCCACAGCCAGCCTCAGAAGTTTCCTGCTTCATGTCCTCCCTCCCCACGTCCTGGAGAGATGGGGAAAACAGGCCCCAGAGCTTGAGGCTGGCTGTAGCCAGGGAGATGAAGAGGCCACCTGCCCTATGATCTCAGGCTGCAGCTGGCCAGAGAAGTCACCCACACTGCATCCTAGGGAAGACAGAGAAGCTGCCCACTTGCCATCCAGGCACCAGCACCTGTGGCTGGCTATAGCCTGGTAGATGGAGAAATCACCCACCCTACAGTTCCAGGCACCAGTACCTGGGGCTGGCTGTGGCCGTGGGAGACAGAGATACCTCCCACTTCATGGCCCTGGGCTGCAGCCCAGGTGAAGCCACCTGCCCACCATCCCCTGCAGTTGCCAGTCAGCCTAGACATCTATGGCTGACCAGATGGAGGGAATCCTGGGTCCTGGGTATGGGGCTGAGGCATAGATGGTTAGGGACAATCAAGCCAGCAGGGGAGCAGTTAGGGACAAACAGGCTGGCAGGCAGAAACAGGGGCAATCAGGCAGGCAGGCAAGTGGTTAGGAGCCAGCAGTTCTAGATTGTGAGAGGGATGTTTGACTGCCGGTTATCCCCTGAAGGGTCCCAGATTGGAGAGTGTGAACCCGGGCTGAGAGACACCCTTACCCCCCACCTCTCCATGCATGAATTTCAGGTACCAGATCTCTAGAAATATGGATATATTTAAGATGCCAAAGAAGGGATATTTTAAATAGAAGTAACAAAATAAAGTTTATCTGGAAGAATAAAGAAGCAAAGATATGCCCAGCTGGTGTGGCTCAGTGACTGAGTTTTGACTTATGAACCAGGATGTCACAATTTGATTCCTGGTCAGAGAACATGTCCAGGTTGTGGGCTCAATACTCAGTAGGAGTTGTATAGGAGGCAGCCAATCAATGATTCTCTCTTTTTTTCCCTTCCTCTCTGAAATCAATATATATATATATATATATATATATATATATATATATACATTTTTAAGCAAAGATATTTTTTGAGAGACATAATGAAAAACAACCTAAACTTATTAGATACTAAAATGTTATAACTCTAAAGAAAAACATAATTCTAAAAATATTAAATACAAAAATGCAATGGAGGGTCACAACACTGCATAGATAATGTTAACACAGAGCAACAAAATAGCATAAGTAGCCTGAGGATAAACCTTATTGCTGATATATGATGAGAAGGCCATTAGAGTGAGGTGATTCTAGTATCTTAGCTGCCTACCCAAACCAAAGCCAGAAAATGCCTTAAAGTTAAGAAATAGAAAACTAAGGGCAACTAGGGTTTTCCAAATAAGGTAAATGCTCAAGTTCTTGCCAAAATTCCCTTGATTTGCTCCCACGTTTTCTCTATGTAGGTCCTTCCCATGGCTCCAATTTGCGGAACACTCCTAGCCACATTCAAAATTTTAATATGCCCAACTCAACTTATCTTTAAACATGAGAAAAACCTCATAAGTCAATAAAAAATGAAAATATATTCACTAATTGATGTTGGAAAATTGGTTATTAATTTGAAAGCTAGCAATGTTCTCCCTGACTTTTACTTCTTTCCAAGAGATTTTTATAAGCTCTTAAATCCTTGTTTGAAATACTTAGAATATTTTCTGTTTTCTTATTTCAATCTAAACTGATACATTTCTAGAAAAATATCTTCTTTTATCTATAAATGTTAATATTATAATACCACACAAGAAATTGTTTTTAAAGTTAAATGGATTTAGATACTTGCTCCATACTGAAAAAGTACGCGTACCTGTATCCTAAACTGGACTCTAGGGGGCAGCAGAGATTTATTCACACAATTAAAAGTTACATCTTTTAAAAAACTTTATTGTTGAAAGTATTACAAATGTCCCTCCTTTTCCCCCATTGACCGCTTCTAGCCTGCACCCCAAAGCTGCATCTTAACCAAAAGTGTACACTTTGGTTGTTCTTTTCAATGCTCTTCTGCTCTTTCTTATGACTAAGCCTTAATTAACAAACTGGGTGGCCAGTATTAGGAAGCTTGTCTGAGGTCATGCCAAAAAGCCAAAGCAAAGATCCAAATAATCACTTTTGTGTCATTAAACCAATTCTTAAAGTAGGTAAGCTAACTAACCACAACTAATATACTGCTGGCTAAGCTTACTTAACCAGCACATATTAGTATGAAAAACAGATGACTATAAAGCACTTAAATCATTTTAGAACTTTCTACTCCTATAAGTACAAAAAGTATAAATAAAGAACCAAAGTCACTTAGCCACATTTTTAGAACATTTGATTCACTTTAGGAGTATATCAGTATCCCAGAAATTGTTAAAGACAAAAGACTATGAAAGCATGTTAAAAAATTTATGGAACTCTGACTTATCCTCCCACTGTAAAACAATAAAAATTCTGGATAAGTAAAATGCATCTAGAAGCTGACAAAGTAAGGGATGCTTGGGCCAAAATTAAGTGAATGTAGAAATCCAGGGAAGTATGAACAACATTGACAGAAAACTGGCCTAGAGCATCATTAAACCAGGTAAATTTCAACTTTGGTTTATATCTCTTTACAGGCACAGAGAAGATAAATTACCCAGGTCCTCCTCAGCATGTCAGTTCTAAGTAAGACTGAGACAAACTAGATGTAATCACTTTGAATGTTCCTCCTCCTCCACTGAAAGTGAAATTGCCTCTGTTGGAAACTTGGGTTCAAATGTTTGGAGGGAAAAAAATCTCTCTTGAGTTTAATAAGCATAAGATGCCCACACAGTTTTAGTTTTGCGGCCCAACTTCATACCTCTGGGTGGTTTAAAATATCTCAGGCTGAGGATTAGATTAAAATGGTTACAGAGTTAGGAGTCTCACAAAGGCAAATATAAATATTCTCTAAACATAACTCACTTCTATTCCAGGCCTCCAAGAAATTCCCACAAAAATATGAGTTCACAAAAATCAGGAAACCCAAAAGTAAAAGACATATCATGAATGACAGCCAGCACTTATCAGACACTCAAAATGGAAATTGTGAAACACAGAATATAAATAAATTTTTTAATGTTTATAGAATAAACACACTGAAATTATGAATAAAGAGTATGAGCCATAAAAACAAAAATTAAACAACCAAGCACAGAGAATCAAATAGAATTCCTAGTCATAAAAAACCTAAGTGATATTTAAAAACTCAGTGAAAATGGATAAAATAGTAAAAAAATATGAAGTGGGTTTAAAATATAGGACAGCAACAAGGCATACATTTTTAAGCCTTTATTCTAACAATAATAATACATATGTCCCCCATTTTCTTGAGTATTATTCTTGAATTTAAATGAAACAGACAAGGCCCTGGAAAAATGTCTCACTATATCTAAATCAAAAGGAATAGAAAACCCAAATAGCCTTATAACCTTTAAGAAAATTGGGTAAGTCCAAAATATGTCAATCAATCAATCTCTCCAGGCCCAGCTGGTTCCTCTGGCAGAAAAATTTCTAATCTTACATAAATGCTCCTAAGGGACAGAATGGGCATAACATTCCCAACTCATTTTGTGAAGCTGCTAGAACTCTGACAACAAACCCAATAAAGATGGGGGGAGGAGGGGGAAGTGTGGTGATCTCACTTATAAATGTAGATTTAAATCATCCTAAGCAAAATATTAACACACTAAGTTTAACAACAAAGTTGTGTGTATGTGCGTGTGTGTGTGTTTGTGTGTGTGTGTGTGTGTGTGTGTGTGTATGTGTGTGTAAAGCTCTGGCCAGGTAGCTCAGTTGGTTAGAGCACTATTCCCATATACCAAGGTTTTGGAGTCAGGGCACATACAATTATCAACCAATGAATGCATAACTAAGTGGAATACCAAACTTATGTCTCTCTCTCTCTCCTCTCTCATTTTTTTCTCTCTTTAAAATCAATTTTAAAAATTAATAAAAAAAGACATATTATGGTTTTAGGGAAAATGGAGGTGGAATAGACGGACACTTCTGGAGCTTTGTCACTGGGCAGAGGGAGAGAGAACAGCTGAGAGTCGCACGGGGAGTGTTTGTTGGCAAGTTAAGAGTCAGTTATCCTCCAGGAGAAGGCGGGGAACTGCTGGACGGGGCTCTCCTGGCCAAGCAGCCCCACTGCCAAGGGGTTTTTGTTGGCAGGAGCCACCAGCGCGAACACAGAGACCGCACCAATTTGCAGAGGGAGGTGGATGTCTGTGGAGGTCTGAAAGCTGCGGCTGGCTGAAACACCCACCAAACAGCTGGAGCCCCAGAACACCGCTTTCCAATTGGCACAGACACGTGGTGGATTCAGAGATCCACACGGCACACAGAAAGGTAAGATTTCGCCTGGGATAAGGTGAGGTCTCCTGCCCCTCAGAACAGAGACGCGCACACTGTGGGAGCCGGGCTGCAGGAAAGCTGCCTCTGGAGAGGTCCACAAAGGTGGGCAGGGCGTGATCCCTAAGTGTGGAGGCAAACTCTCTGAGCTGTTGACAGAGGGGAGCTCTGGAAAATGACTCGTTTGTTATCTGAGGCAGAGGGACAGCCTAGGAGTTATTATAGTGTCCTGGGTGCAAAATCCCCACAAACCGGCTTTGAGAACTACAGAGTAGGAGGATCTGAGAGGTCCTGTGCTTTGTCTCAGAGATTAATTCCGAAACACTGCCACCCAGTGGATGAAGCACAAATTGACTCTCGCATAACCACAAAAGAACAAAGAGATTAAAACGTCAACAGTGCAACATAGGGAACTGCAATACCTTTCCTACTGGGAAACAGGAGTGCCAAGCAGAATAATAGTGAAAGTGAATTATCAATCTATTTTTTTTTCTTTAAAATTTTTTTTTCATTTTTAAATATTTTAATTAAAAGACTATTTTTTTCTTTCCACCTCAATTGATTTTACCTTTTTGATTATTACATTTTTGTTTTCAACTAGTATTATTAATTACTACTAGTATTTTACCTTTTTGGACATTCTATTTTCATCTTTCCTTTAGCATAATTTTAGGCCAACTCAACTGTACCTTTATGCCAACACTTTCCTCCTAACTTTCTTCATTTTGTTGTTTTGTTTCTCTTTCCCTTTTTCAACTTTAGTATCCCCCTATTCTTTCTCTTTACCTGATTAAAATTTCACCCCACTTATATATCTAATTTCAAATCCCCTACTACAAGTCCATACAAACCTCTCTCCTCCTGTCATCACTAGCCAAAGAGTTGTTTTTTCTCCATGTCCTTTTGATACTATTTGCCTGAACAGTGATTATATCGATTTTTAACTTTTTCGTGAGATTGTTTTAGCGTATTCTACTTGTTTTATTTTGTTTTTTGCTTGCTTTGTTTTTTACCTCTCTTTTCCCTCGCATCCCTCGATACCAGTTGTTATTTGCAGTTTATATTAATCTCTAGGTACTGGTTGCTGGCCTTTATTGGGAGTAGTGACTTCTATTGGAGTTGTCTCCTGACATCTATATTTTGTTCCCCATTTCTCTCTTACCCATTTTCTCTTCTCTCTGACTTTGTTTCTCTTTCTCTTTTCTTTTTCTTCTTCTCCTTTTTTAAAATTTAATTTAATTTAATTTTAGGTTATTTATTTATTTATTTCTCCCTCTCCCAATTTGATTTTGGCACTTCTTTCCTTTCTTTTTCCCTAATTTTTCTCTTCCTCTTTCTCTACTTACCCCTAATTTGTCTTTCATTGGTGGTCACCTTATTGTTAATTATTAACATTGTGAATACATTTCTGTTCAGTGCCTTGTGTGCTGTACCAAGTCGTGTTGTAGTTTGTGCCTTTGAATCAACGTAGGAGAGAGAATTACATACTCAGACACCTGGAGAAGAAAAACCACGGGCAGAAGAAGAAACAGCCCTCATACCACAGATAGTCAGGTTTCACCAGAAAAGGAAGTAAATGAAATAGAAGCAGAAATAAGCCTGCCAGAGAAAGAGTTCAGAGAAATGATCATAAGGTGGATGAAAAGAATGGAAGACAAAATCAACAATCTGAGTAAGAGCCAAGAGGAAATGAAGAAGATCCAAGAGGAAATGAAGAAGAAGGAAGAAGAAATGCAGAAGCAGTAAGAAGAAATGCAGAAGAAGCAGGAAAAAATGCAGAAGAACATAAAGAAGTGCAGAATAATCGAGAAGAAATGAAAAACAACATTACTGCTATAAAGAACTCAATAGAAAGCATCAAAAGTGGACTAGAAGAAGCAGAGGACCACATCAGTGAGCTAGAAGACATGGTAGGAAAAAATACCCAAGTACAGCAGCTTCTAGAAAAAAAAAGTTAAAAAGCAAGAGGAGAGCCTAAAGGAACTTTGGGATAACATGAAACAAAACAACATCTGCATAATTGGGGTTCCAGAAAGAGTGGAAACTGAACAAGGATTAGAGAATGTGTTTGAAGAAATAATGACAGAAAATTTCCCCAATATAGGAAAGAAAAAACCCACACAAATCCAAGAAGCTCAGAGTCCCAAGCAAAATGAACCCCAACAAACCGACACCAAGGCACATTATAATTAAATTGGAAAACACTGACGACAAAGTAAGAATCTTAAAAGCAGCCAGAGAGAAACAGAAAGTTACCTACAAAGGAACCCCCATAAGACCAGCTACTGGTTTCTCAACAGAAACTCATCAGGCCAGAAGGGAATAGAATGAAATATACAAAGTCATGCAAAGGAAGGGTCTGAATCCAAGAATACTGTACCCTGCAAGACTCTCAATCAAAATTGAAGGTGAAATCAGAAGCTTACAGACAAAAAAGGACTAAGGGAATACATTACCACCAAACCAGCAATGCAAGAAATGTTAAAGGGTCTCCTGTAATAAAAAAAAAAAAAGAGGAAGGGAAGAAGGAACTCGGGGGTAAGGACTAAAAATGGCAACATATAAGTGCTTATCAATAATAACTTTAAATGTAAACAGATTAAATGCTCCAATCAAAAGACACAGAGTAACCGATTGGATAAGAAAACATGATCCATATATCTGCTGTCTGCAAGAAACCCACCTCAGGAAACGAGATGCACACAGATTGAGGGTGAAGGGATGGAAGATGGTATTTCAGGCAAACGGAAATGAAAAAAAAGCTGGGGTTGCAATACTTATATCTGACAAATTAGATGTCAAAGTGAAGGACATAACAAGAGATAAAGAAGGCCACTTCATAATACTAAAGGGGACAATCCAACAAGAAGAAATACCTCTGGTAAACATATATGCACCCAATATAGGAGCACCTAAATACATAAAAAAAAAAAAAAAACTCTTGGAGGATATTAAGGGAGAGACTGACAGCAGTACAATCATAGTAGGAGACTTTAATACCCCACTGTCACCACTGGACAAATCCTCTAAACAAAAAATTAGCAAAGAAACATCAATCCTAAATGACACACTAGACCAGATGGAATTAATTGACATCTTCAGAACATTTCACCCCAAAACCACAGAATATACATTCTTCTCCAGTGCACATGGGTCATTTTCAAAGATAGATCATATGTTGGGTCATAAGAAAAGTCTCTTCAAATTCAAGAAGATAGAAATCATATCAAGCATTTTCTCAGACCACAGTGGCATAAAACTGGAAATCAACTATAATAAAAACAATAGAAAGAAATCAAACACATGGAGACTAAACAG
>PVJN01014436.1:0-46598 GCA_004026805.1 Lasiurus borealis | reverse complement strand
GATTAACATATATTCAAAGAAACCTTACTACTGAGCTTTTGCTTATAATGATTTCTCTCTGCTGCCACATTAAATTAGCTCCAAATGGAATTTGTTTATATATACACTCTACATGCCACACAGAGTGACTCTAAGTTATATTTAATTATTTTGACAAAAATTATAAAAGTTTATATCTCCATATGCACTTGCAACTCTACCAACTTAGTGGAATTTTATAAAATTGGATGCTCAAATTTTAAAATTTGCTAGTCGTTTTTATGTTTCTGTAATGACTTGTTTTTCATACTCTTTTACTCCAGGTGTTTTTTTTAAATTGGATCTTAAAAAGTGTGCATTGTGCTAAAAACGTCTTTGCCTTGGAGCAACTGACTCTGGGCATGATCTCTCATTGAATGTTAATAACACATCAGAGGAACTCAAAAGTAGTGTTGAAAGTTACTATACTCTCCTGAAAACCTGGAAATATTACAGTTTCCAGGTTTTACTTTGCCTTTTCTTAATATATGCATTTATATTTTTATTATTTTCACTTAACCCTGAAGACTCTTACTTGAGGTTTTATATTGTTATTATTTTAAAATTATTTTTATTATTATTTTTAATATGTCCCCCACTTTTCCCCATTGACCTCCTTTAGCCTGCCCCTGCCCTCTATCCCATTCCCCCACCACCCTATTGTCTGTGTTCATGGATTATGCATATATGCATACAAGTTCTTTGGTTGCATCCCTGCCTTCCCTCTGAGATTCCACAGTTCTGTGCTGTATTTTATTACTACTAGAGACCCAGTGCATGAAATTCTTACACAGGTGGGTATCCTTCAGCCCAGACTGCACCCTTTCCAATCTGAGACCCATCGAGGGCAGTCAGATATCCCTCTCACAATCTAGGACTGCTGGCTCTCAACTGCTCGGCTGCCTGCCTTCCTGATTGCCCCTAACTGTTTCTGCCTGCTCACCCCCTAACCACTCCGCTACCAGCCTGATTGATGCCTAACTGCTCCCCTTCCAGCCTGATTGCCCCTAACTGCCTTCCCCTGCAGGTTTGGTCCCTCCCAACTGCCCTCCCTTTCAGGCCTGGGTCCCCTCCAACTGCCCTTCCTTGCAGGCCTAGTTGCCCCCAACTTTCTTTCTCTGCTGGCCTGGTCAACCCTAACTGCCCTCTCCTGCAGGCTTGATCTCCCTCAACTGTCCTCCCTTGCAGGCCTGAGTCCCCCACAACTGCCCTTCTCTGCAGATCTGGTCACCCCCAACTTCCCTCTTCTGCAAGCCTGGTCAACCCTGATTGCCTTCCCCTGCAGGCTTGATTCCTCCCAGATGCCCTCCCCTGCTGGTCTGATGGCCCACAACTGCCCTCTTTTTCAGACCTGGTCCCTCTCAACTGCCTTCCCCTGCTAGCCATCTTGTCGTGGCCATCTTGTGTCCACCTGGGGCAACCATCTTGTATGTTGGAGTGATTGTCAATTTGCATATTTTATTAGATAGGATTATTATTTTCATACTGTGTTATTATTTATTTCAATGTAGTTTATCATCCTATTTGCAAACTGGTAACTCTGATATTTTGAGTTCATAGCTAGGGATGAAATCTTTCTGGTGATTCCTATTTTGCTTTAGGAATCTGATGTTGGTAGTAGTCATATTTCAAGAGAAATCACATTCTTCATAATTCATGTCATGTTGCTTTCCTTTTCTTACAATCTCTGTTGCCCAAAGCCATTTTTAAGAAAAAGAATGACAGTAAGAGGACTACTTGCCTAACTTGGCCTGTGGATAGATCTCACTCGTTATCAGTACATCACATCTAGATGTTGCCCAAGTGTGTTGCTGACTGTTAGTTAGCATAGTGATAGGGCTCCAGCCTTCTCTTCTCTAGATTCAGTTATAAGCACCTATTCCCAAAGTGAATATGCAGAATATTAAGGGAAATCTAAAGAATGTACTGTAGGCTTCAAGTAGCTGACCCACGGTGTTCAGACTTGGTTGCGTATTTGATGAGGTAGGTGGCTTAGCTGAACAACGTATGCTGTGATTTCTCCATTCTCTGTCCCTTTCCTCAGTCATCTCCTTTTAGCTTCTTTCCCTTTTAATCTGAGCTCTCCACCCTCCCCCACACAGGATTTCTCCCCCCTTCTGTTTCAGTTATCCATTGGTTCTATCAAATTTTGCTGCTGAAATGACCTGCGGAAAGTGATCCCTATCCTGGAAGGTTTCCCGCTGGCCCCGCAGAAGGAGGATCTTTTGTGTTAGTGTCTCTGTGTCCTCTGGCTCAGTTAGGGAGCATAATGATGACTCTGTTTCCCATTTAGAGGGAGGAAATTGATTATGGAGTAGAGTAGGTGTTTTTACTTCAGGCTGTAAGTTATTTTCACAAAAAGAATCTGAAAGCAAACACGCCTCCCACTGTGATGATTCATTTATTTCTGAAGGTCCTCAGCTGGTCTCTATGAGAAATTCATATTCCTTCTATTAACATAACTTTGACCTTATTTGTAACAAACAAATAACTAATAACTGTTCTTATTATAACACAAGAGCACTCGCCTTTTTCTGCCAGGGGCTATGTTAAAAATTGTCTTGTATTAACAGGCAATGAAAGGCATTATACCCATTTGCTTCTCTTCAATTTCTAGATTTTTTTCTTCATGAATAATAGGAAGGGATAGGAAAGACATTCAGTTCACCAAATCATTTTTGTGAAATAAAAATTTCAGCCCTGGCTGGGGTGGCTCAGTTGGTTGAGCATTGTCCCATGCACCAGTCACTGATTTGATTCCCAGTCAGAGTACAAGCCCGGGTTTCAGGCCTAATCCTAGGTGGGGGTGTACAGGAGGCAGTTGATAAATGCTTCTCTCTTACACTCTCTCACATTAATGTTTCGTTTTGTTTCTTTCTCCCTTCTCCCCCTCAAATTAATTCAAAACATATTTAACATAATAATTTGTGCATTGTTGTCCTCAAAATAGTAAAACAGGAGACACACATCCTCTTTGTGAGTTTTACTGTCTTCATTCCCATTTCAATCATTGTATATTTTATGTTGTATATAAAATACAACATTCATTTTTTTTCAAATTTTCAAGATAGATAATTTAGAACTAAATCATAGATGCTTTTATTTATGAAGGAAGGATAGTATAACAGGATAATCTACAAAACTTTGCTAAGAACACTCATGCTATGTATTCTTTGAGAATAATGAAGATTATCTTCATAGGCATGTAGATCTCTTGAGTCTTTTGCGAGCAATTTCTGGTTAATGTTGACAAAAGTAATACGAAAGCACTCAGGACTGGTGTCTTCAAAGAATAAATATTTTCACAAACAGATATGATTATTCTCTTTTTAGAAATAGCCACCTATAGCTACATTTTAAAATATTTTTATAAAAGTGGATTTACATATCCAATTGTTATTTTAAAAACACCTTGAGGCTTTTAGTCTCCGTACAATGTGTTTATAAATAATATATATCAGAACTTTAATTTTTCTGAATGGTCTTACATTTTCTCTTTCATATGTATTCTGGTATCTGCTGCTTCTTCCTCTAGTTAGCTAAAGCCTGCTATTAGTCCAAATCCTTCACTAATCTTTCTTATCGACCATTATAAAATGTAGAAATTACACTTCACTCCTGGTACCTACCATTTATGTATCCCACTTTATTTAATCTTTCTCTGTATTTCTTGTTTACTTTTTTCTTTTCATCTTTGCTTACACCTGGACTGAATCATTACCAGATATTATCCTTACTAACTGCTATTTTTCTTTTAAAATTATCTGATGTAACTATATTTTCATCATTTTGTTTTTGGGATTTTTATCTTCTTTCTGGAGTCTTAAAGTGAGAAGGAAAGTGATCTAATCATATTATGTGGATGTAACAGGAATTGCATCCTATTCCTCCACTGTTCCAAATCAAGTACTATTATTCATTTTATGAGTTTATTCATCATCTATAATGTCATGTGACAGCCATTGTGTTAGAGGCACTAGGGCCACAAAGATAAACAAATACTGTTCCTGAAGTCAAGAACTTTTAAACTAAGCTCCAGAGAAATGTCTGCTTCAAGAAATTGCTTAGTTTATAATGGCAGATTATTCATGTCTATTATGATGGTAAATTATAATAGTTCTCCATATTAATATTTGAACTGGTATTGATGTTTGAATAATATATGCTAACCAGTCCTTTTGCATTGCTGAAAGTACAGGTATTTTGAAAAATTAATGCTTCTAAATCATTGAGAAATTTCTGAATTCTTGACTTACTTTAGATTATTAAAATGAAAACCACTTTAACATATATTATATATCTTTCTTCATAACCTTTTAAAAATATTTTTATTGATTTCAGAGAGCAAGAGAGAGAGATAGAGACATCAATGATGAGAAAATCGATTGACTTCCTCTTGCACACCCCACACTGGGGATCGAGCCTGCAACCTGGGAATTGAATCATGGCCTCCTGGTTCGTAGGTAGGTGCTCAACCACTGAGCCACTGCTCAGGGCATCTTCATAATCTTTTATGAATGATTTGGTCTAGGAAATGGGAAATGGTAGGGAGTATGTCTATCATGATACAAAATAGTGAGCAAAGCCTGGCCATTGTGGCTCAGTGGTTGAGGGTTGACCTAAGAACCAGGAGGTCACAGTTCAATTCACAGTCAGGGCACATGCCCAGGTTGCTGGCTTGATCCCTAGTATGAGGTGTGCAGGAGGTAGCCGATCAATTGATGTTTCTATATCTCTAGCCCTCTCCCTTCATCTCTGAAATCAATAAAAATACATATATTTAAAAAATAGTGAGCAAAGATAAAATTCATTTTTATGTAAAACAATTATAGAGTAAAAAGTATTTTCACATTTTTCAAATTGGGAAATGCAATTAATGGTGGTTTTTACATTATCAGAATAAAAGTTATTGAACATTTATTTATTGAGTACTATGTGACAGTGGCATGTGTTAGTTACCCTTTAACATCCTTCTGAGCTATTGTTTTGATGTCAGATGGTGAAAAACAAGTTTTATCAATCTTTTAAATCTTTATTAATGTTTGCTATTCTTTATGAATTAAGTGGGATATCTTTTCTCAATGGTCAGAAGCCCTATTATCAAATGTGTAAGCTGGCACTTGGTTACTCTGCTAGGTTTTTGTAATACACTAAGAATGATCACTAACCCTGCTATATTGACCCTTTTTCCCTTTTCTATAATGATTTCAAATTATATTCAGCCAATGAGAAGTATTCAAAGAATAATAGTTATTAGAGAGAGCTAAGTTCAGAATTTAAAATTGGATGCTTTTGTATCTGCTATACACACCAATTTTGATGATCCAGCTGAGTTAATCTGAAGTTCTGGTTCATCTTAGATCAGTGAACTTCCACTGAACATTTGCAACAATTCTGAACTCAGTCCGCATAGAAGTTTTGCAAATGATAATTTTCAAATAACTACCATTCAAAACAATGACAAGAAGCAACTGTTAAATTCATTGATAATTCTGTACCTTTACAGCAGACGGTAGTTTCTATATTTTCTCTCTCAGGGTCATATTTTTGCCATTACTTCTGTATAAGTAGTGCTTTGTCTGTTTATATATTGATGAGCAGGAGCCCAGTTGCATGTGGCCTTGTCATATTGATCTCCTCTGTTGAAGTGTGCTGAATTTGGTCACTCTGAAACCCAGTCAGCAAAGCCCAGTAACATAAGAGTTGGTTAGAACCAGGCCAGATAGTAACATTATCAATAAGATGAACACATTTTATCAGAGATGGCAACTAATTCTTTGAACAGCCAAGTTCATTTTTTAGAAATATGAACCCTAGAAATTTGTTGGATTAGTATAACTAACAGATATTTTGGAGTATATTAAAGTTTTCTCCAGCTGCTTTTTGATCCATTCTCTTGATAAATATATAGTAGGTCCATTGCTAAGGAGACACTTCATAAGGATAGTTTGCACAAAGGTCTGTAAAAGATTGCGTTATGTTGGATCATGTTGCATACGGTAGGATATTCAGTAATCTTAGTTGGATGTCTTGAGCCTTTAAATACATGTTGGAAAATGAAATATATATTTCCAACTTGAAATATATGTTAAAAATATATAGTTTTATAATATACATGCTATCACTAGAAATCTTAAGTATAATGATTATGTTATATTTGAAATTTTGTCTATGAGCTGTTATAATACCCCTGACATGCGTTATTTATAAAGCAGTATAAATATTCAATCAAAATATATATTGGAAGTGTCAGTCATTTGTATTTCAGGGGTCAGGAAATCTTGAGGTAAGCAAAGTATCAGGATAGTGATTGCCCCTGAAGATTGCTGAGATGGTTTAAAGAGAGTCCTAGATGGAGAAACACAGAATAATGTAAATGTCGTTAGTTCTCTAATTTCTGATTCAGTTGTTTTGTCGTTCCTTCTAGATATTTCAGGGTGACATGCGCAGCCATATCCATATATATATATAAAAGCCTAAGTGATCATTACGACCGGTCAACTGAATGACTGTTCACTATGGTCAGGAGGCAGATACTCAATGCAGGAGCTGCCTCCTATGGTCAGCGCACTCCCACAGACAACTTCCCACAGATGGCCAACCTCCCATGGTCCCTCCCCCAGATACCCCCTAGCAGCCCCCATCAATGGCCAGCCTGAGGGACCCCACCTGTGCATGAATTTGTGCACTGGGCTTCTGGTATATAATGAAGAAACATTAGTTGTTTTTAAATTAAAAAAAACATTTGCGTAACCACAAATATAATTTAATTTTGTATCCTTGTGTTGTTCTTCACAGTGAAGACAATTAAGGTCAAGTTTGTTCTAAATAGCAGAGTATTATGAATTTTAGAAGAACCACTCTATTGAGAATTAGGAGGACTTAATTGTGGTTTCAAATATTCTTGAGTTTTAAAATAGAAAAGTTAAAATTAATCATTGTATGGGTTCTACTAAATTTCCGTATTTTATGAATATTATCACAATAATATTATTAGCAACATTTCACAAGTATAAAAATTTAAGCCTTGAGAGACTATGTAACTGCATGACTATATAACTACTAGGTATTTGTGGATGTTGGGATTCAATACCAGTCCTGTACTCATGTGAAGCCTGTTCTCAGGACTAGGGGTCATTCCTAATTTTATAAGATTGCCGCCCATCATTTTGGTACAACTTTTCTTGGCATCATGTATTCTACCATCAATATTCTTAGATGTTTGTTTAAGAGGAACATTAGAAAATAATTTTGTTATTGTTGAACCGCTAGTCACTTATTTTAACCCTTTAATTTTCCTTGCAATAACTTAAAGTCAAAGAGCTAGAAGTGACTGGGTTGAAAAGTGACCACCGCATCAGTATTTCCTCCTTTCAAATAAAAAATAATTTTTAAAAAATTTCCTTTAACTCCACTAATACCGCTTAGACAGAGGTAAGGATCACTAGATATGATTATTATTTGAATACTACATTTACTCAAAGACAGAATTTGAGTTAAATAATGTAATCTTGATTAACATCTGATTTTGACATAAATATTTCTTATGCGTATAGCATTAGAAGACAACAATGAACTTGAGTTTTTATCATTCACTTCTATGGTTGTAAATACCATCTACATGCATAAATGTGATCATTCATGTGCTAACCGATACATTTTTAAATAACTCAAACTTATGCATCCAGTTTTCTAGTTGACATTTCCACTTAGTTATATCAAAAGTATTTTAGTTTCTTAAAGTGAAATAAAATATACATGTAAAAAAATGTTCTCCTCACCCCAGTAACCACTATTCTAACATTTTAACCTTATAGTCATCAAGTTTTTAAATATATATTTCTATGTTATTGATGTTTTTATTAATATCTGTTTACATAAACTGCTTCATCAGTACAAGGTTTTATTCATCATATTTCATAGCACCTAGCAGAATGCCTGACAGTTAGTAGATTGTTTATATAATATTGAATAATGAAGGGACTGTCTAAAATATAACCAATTTGTGTGATGCACACACATACCAGTTTGCTGATATGTACAGAATTTCCAGGTCAAATCAAGAGATAGGGAGAAAGGGAGAGCTGATTGCCAGTTATTGTGCCCATATTTTCTGATGACAAGATTTAATTAAATACATTTTTCGGTGCCATCTCTGCCATTATTCAGCAAAATACAAAATAGTATTTTCTCCAGGTGTAACAGATAATAGTCCAAACATGCTGTTTAAATATTTATTATGCAGAAAATTTGTGTACTTGTTTATATAACCACTTGGAAAAGCCTACTTAGGTCCCTTTGCTAAGATATGCCAATAGAATTCAGCTCAAAGCAGAGAACAATATGACCTTATTTTGGAGTCTTAATTGAAATTGAGAAACTCCTGTTTAAGGAAGCTGATTCTATCTGCATCAGGTTTTGTCTCTTACTAAGGAATTCATCTCAAATTCTTTACCTTATGAGAACCATTTTAAGTTGGTGAAGACAATTTATAAAATAGGCAATACTGTACAACTGGATGATAGCTGGTAGCTTCATTAAGCACCAGTAATTAAGAGACTCCTTTTAACTTCTTAAATGTGCCCTTTGCACTTTCGTATTCAATAATGTACTGCTGAGATTACTGATGTCCCAATCACAAACGTGCCTTCTTCAGGTAGGATCAGAATCATTCTTGAGCGTCTTAGGATATACGTTTAACTTTGTCAGCCATTAACTTCAATGCTGAAATAGTAGTATCATTAATAAACCCACTTTGGGAGTTTTTCTGATCAAGTGGAAGAGATTTTTGCATTTCTGGATAGTTTCTATTAGTAGTTTCTACTATTTATAATTTACTCTGAAAGTAATTTAGCAGCATTGGTTTACAGGAAATTGATTACTAGAATAAGTGTTGAGAGGTTAACATTAAGAAGATAATAGAGAAGTAGGACAAAACAAAATCAATTCACTCTAATATATCCTGAGCACCTTCCTTCTGCAAAGCAAAATGGAACTGAAAATTAGGAAGGTTTTAAGTAGTTCTTTCGGTTGACCAGTGGAAGGACATAATTCATAGGAAACAGAAATCTGCACTGTAAGAGAATTTCCCTCAAATGTGCATTTGTTCAAGTGTGGTATGCATATTTCAGAACTTTGGTGGGGGTATATAGTAATTTTTAATACTTTAATTGGGAACCTGTGCCAAATGCATCTTAACATTAGATGAATTAATTTGTGATTCAAGATGGTTTATAGATGAATGAAGAGAGCTAAAATACAGCATTCCGTGAGAGAGCAAATGCGATGTGCTTTACTGCTAAAATGAAACCTGACCCCCCAAAAAAAGGCCATTTGGAAAAGAAAATGGTTTGTTGAGGCGGCATTTAAAAATGCTTAAGAAAATAGCCATGACTTACGACAAACGTGAGGTTGTATAGAATAATTTACTGAATACTATTTTGTGGAAACATTTTGTAAATCATGTTTATGTTAGATTTATTTTTTCCATTAAAGTATCAAAAGCTCCTCAGCAGTTTCTATTCCTTAAGGAAATTATAAATTATTGGTTTGTTGCCTTTCTCAAAGCTTGTTTGCCTATTTTATTTGATCTTGAATAATGAGAAAATAAACTTAAAGTAATAAAATACTGCTTTAATCTTATCTCAGTTTTATTACTTTCATTTTTCCCCCTTATGAAGAAATGTGTATTCCTGACAAAATTTAGAGCAGGGGGAAAATCAACAGAGAGGTTGTCATTTTTTTCAAATAAACAACTAAAAGTGATGTAAAGATTCAATGAGTTATTTTTTACTTAAAAAAACTAAGAGCATGCAGTCTTTGTTTTTTATTGATTAATATTCTTTATAGAGAAAAAATTTAAATATGACTTCTTTTTTAAATAGTTAATTAAAATGATCTAATTTTGAATTTAGGACAATAGATATTGGCAGATTATAGTTAATAGAGCAGATAAAGAACCATGTTTTAGATTTTTCCCTTCTGATCTCTGAGTACCGATATACGGTTTACTGTTCTCTCATAATTGGTTGATTAGCTCAGCATGTTCCTCAAACTAAAGGAGAAAACTAACACCTAGACTCATTAACACCTTAAAGCATGAATACAGTTAATGCTGCTGTCAGCACTCCTCGCTATGGCTCAGTATTCTAAACTTTTACAAAGTGTAAGTGCTGTGGACAGAATTGGGTCACACCCACCCCAAATTTATATGTTGAAGCTCTAACTCACAATGTTGAGATGGTGGGATCTTAAACCTATGAAACTGGTGGCCTTCGAAGAAAGAGAAGAGAGAGAGTTCTCTGTCTGTATCACTCATGTGAGGATCTAGGGACAAGCCAGTCACCTGCCAGCCAGGAAGAGAGCTGTCAGCAGAAGCTGACTACACTGGCCCCCTGAAATTGGACTTGCAGCCTCCGGAATGGAGAAAATACATATCTATTGCTTCATCCATCCAGACTATGATATGTTCTTACGGCAGTCTGAGATGTCTAGTGCAACAATGAAAATAGTGCACTTCAAAATAATGCAGTGGAGACAGATTGACATATTCTGATGCTTAGTCTTAAGGGATACTTATATTTCAGATCTAAGATGACTTCTTTGCCAGTAGGGTTGAGCTGGATGTTCAGGGGATGAGGACCACAATCCACTTGGTAATTTCTCAAAAGTTTTTTGCTTATATTTATTAGATAGTATACATTTTTATACCATGTCACACTTGGGAATTCATCAGCTAACAGCAGCTTTTGACTCAGTATCTAGTGCCAGAATCATTAGAATCCAGTTCTGCTTTTCAAATCCCTTCCAGGTACGATTGGAATATTTCATACATGTTGGATAACTTCTTGGATAGCTGACTGTGGGGCTACCTTCTTTTTAATAATACTTTCTTAAATCTACCATGTTTTCCACATATATTAGTTAGGATCAGTTTCCAACTGCATATGACAACAAAATTAAGAGCATCTTCTGAATTTCTTCCATTAGCCATGAGTAAGTAAGTGCTGGTGGTGGTTGGGCGGGGGTGGAGGGTAAGGGAGTAAGGTAAGTAAGGCATGTAGACCCCTTATTTATAGATTTTTGTTATTAAAGGGAATTTCCATTAGAATGCATTCCCACTGGATAAAGGGATCTTGCCTCTGTTATTTACCTCTCTCTATATATAACTTCTCATATATATACACCCTCATACAGTAGTTTCTTAATATGCAAATGAATGAAATAAAGAGTTAAGGGAGTTGATACTGAAAACACAAATAAAGGTCATTTTGTGAACTATTATTTTTAAAGTGTTAAAAAATAAAATTTTCCTGTGGATGATAGGGAAACTATTGTTCAATGATACTATTGAACATTTCTAAGATGAGACATAACTTTTTTATACTGATCACACTTTTGTTTTTCAGCCTAGACTAAGCACATGTTTAAAAATTGATCACATATTTTCTTATAAATTTTGACAGATATAATTAATGAAATAATGATTGCTTTAAATGTTTTTGAATTTAAAAATGTTTAAATCTTCCATATAGTTTTAAAGTTAATTTTATTGAAAAACAAGAGATTATTTTTATGGAAATGGCTAAAAATAAGGCAAGTAGGGTAATAATATAATTCATATTTCTAGTTAGTGAGAAGTACCAATGTAATATTTTGGTTTTGAATAAAACTTAAGAAAAGTATAGATAATTTTATAACTTTTAAAAACTGCTACCGGGAGCCTTCATCATATATGGTTAAGCGTTCTTCTTACTTCTAACAGATAGATCAGTTTAGTCTGTTCTCATATTGGACATAAGAGGATTTATATTACACATAGACTTTTGAATCTGGTTCTTTTGCTCAATAGTATGTTCATGAGAGTCAACCACATTTTATCATGGTTCTAGAATGTTCATTCTCATTACAATATAGGATCCCTGTACACATTTATACCCAGTATATATTCTCAGAGGTAGAACTCTGATTTCTTTTTCATTAATTATACCTGTCAGCATTTATAAGCTCTAGTAGCTACTGGCAAAATTTTTCAAAATTATTGTATTAATTTACACTCTTAACATATCCTTCCAACACTTAGCATTAGTTTTCTTTTTATAAAATTGATTTTAGCTTTTTTTAATAGAGGTGTAATGATAAATGATCATCTCTCGGATTTGTTTATTTTTTTCAAAACCACAAAGGTGTATTATGTGTAATTTTACTTGTTATAATGAAAATCATAAAGGGGACCGTTTCCCAAAAGGGATAACAATGCGAAATAGGAGCATTGTTTGATGATGAGGGAGCTTGGAAGTAGATGTGTCCCTGAAGTTATAACTCCTTGGAAATTAAGTCTTCCCCAGTTCATGAAATTTGTATACTTGCTTTTTCTTCTTCTTTTTTTTTTCTTGAGGACATGAACTCCATTAAAAGAATTTGCCTTTCCATTGATTGCTATAGTTCCCAGTAATTAGAACTGTGTCTTGCACCTAATAGAGGTCTACGTATATTTGTGTGATGTGCAATGGAATCTCATTTTCCTTCCCAACATCTCTCCGACAAAGGTTCTATTATCTTCACTTTGCTTGTAATGTAATTGAGTCTAAAAAAGGTTGTGTAACTTTCTTAAGTGAATAAGAATTAGAATAAGTTCTGTTTGATGTAGAAGAGCTTTTCACTCCCTCTAAGTCTCTACAGTGGTTAGTTCCCTTAACTGAGAGACAGTATGGCAGTATGATAGCCAAGGCCTCATGCTTCAAGGGTCTAACTTACTGATCATTTCTGCCCCCGTGACTTTGGGCAAATTACCCAACCTGCCCTTTGTTTACTTATCTATAACTAAGGATGTCAGTATCTATCCCATTAAGTTAATACCTTTGTGTAGGAAAAATTTAGATTCTTTTTCTTTCCATATAGGGAAAAATCTAGTTCTTCCCGTTCATGTCTCTCTCCTGTGTGTTTCCTTCACTCTTCATACAAAAATTTTACTTTTGGCCGAGACCAGTTTGGCTCAGTGGATAGAGCATTGGCTTGCGGACTGAAAGGTCCTGGGTTCGATTCCGGTTGGGGGCAAGTACCTTGCTTGCGGGCACATCTCCACTGTGGGGTGTGCAGGAGGCAACTGATCGATGTCTTTCTCTCATCGATGTTTCTGACTTTCTATCCCTCTCCCTTCCTCTCTGTAAAAAATCAATAAAATATATTTTTTTAAAAATTTACTTTTGGTCATCTAATATGTGGAGGCCTTTTCTCACATGAAGCAATCCTTTTGCAATACCAAAAATTAACTAATTGCTGATACTCTCTACCCAGAAGTAGCATCATATCCCACAGGTTAAGGGCTCAGTCCCGTAAGACTGCAAGTAGTTAAATCCCCTGGTTACCCATAACTTCCGCTCGGCTTGGCTACAAATCAGAGGCCCTCATGACTTCCTCTCCAGATTTGATTACACTGCTCAAGCAGCTCACAGAATTCAGAGAAACACTTAGGTTTACCAGTTTACTAAAGGATAAAAGATACAGATGAACAGGCAGATGAAGTGATACATAGGGCAATGTTTTCAGATGATATAAATGGCACAAGGTTGTTTTTTTTTTTAATAAAAATATATATACATGTATGTATATAAAGATATATATTTATTGATTTCAGAGAGGAAGAGAGAGATAGAAACATCAATGATGACTAGGCATGTGCTCTTGACCCGAATTGAACCTGAGACCCTTCAGTCTGCAGACCAATGCTCTATCCAGTGAGCCAAACTGGCTAGGGTGGCACAAGGTTTTGATGTATAGACTATTTCACCTTAATATATTTAACTGTAGTTGAATTTAATGATTATATGCTATGAAAATCAAAATATGAACTTTTCGCTCATTCATTCAACCAACCACAGTAAAATGCACTTCACATATTTTTGTGGTAAACGATTTTTAGAGTCAACCTCAATAGTCTGAAGGACCTCAAGTACTCTTCCTTGAAAATATACTCATTAAAAATTTCATTCGTGTCATTCCAGTGTAAGTTTTCATTTTGGTTTGCTTGTCTAGCACTTTCCTACTTTAGCAAGGAGCTTCATTTGATATCTTAATAGCTTAATTATGACCTTGCCAGCAATTTCCATGTTGACATGTTTTAAAAATTCTGACTGCCAACTGATTTGAAATATATACCTCATATATTTTAATGTTCTCATGTATTTCTCTGTAGTAATGTGTTCTTGGCTCTTTAACATTTAGATATAAAGCATTATTGAGATCTAGAGGCGAGACTTATAATCCTGAGGGCACATTTTTTTCTCTTTTATTACTCGTGAACAGGAGTGCATACAAAGTCAGACCCTGACCTCAGCCACCCTCAGCCCTCCTCCTCCTTTTGTACTTCTCTTCCCTCATCTTCCCCCTACATTTTTCTTCTAAATTAAAGTGTTCATTAGCACGATTACAACCTTCGAATTCTTTATGGTTTTTCCCCACAACATCTATAATATGAATTTCCCCTTTTGTCAGCAAAATTATGGCAGTTAAAACACATATTTTGAAAGCTATGTAAGCATTCTTCTAAAACAAAGCCTGGCTTTAAATGCAGTTTGTTTGCACTGAGGAAAGGTACTCTTTGTAAGCCAGAGATTTGCCCAAATGCTTCCCTCGTTTCTCAATGTTACTTAAAATTTTGCACGGAGTAGAAAATTTCTAATAACTTAGGAATGGTGAATATATTTTTAAATACAATACATAGTTAAGGCAGTTTTTCAAATGTTGATATTTCACATTTTCATTTATGACAGTGGAAAATTCATTAATTGAGAAATAACTTAAGTGCCCAAGGGCATTGTTCTTCAACAAACACAAAGAAAAAGAAATGAAGCAAAGAGGAAATGCGTTTATTTAATGCTATTTGTATGTAGTAAAACATAAACAGATGCCAGAAACACTTTTATTGTTGTTTTTATTATTACTATCTGTTTTTAATAAATCTGGGGGAACCAGAAACTAACTTATTTAAAGTTTATTGTGTGTCTAGTAAAGAACCTCTCTGGTTGTCCCTTCCTCTGATTTAGGAAGGCAAACCTATACACTGTATTTTCATAAGGAGAGATGGTTAGTAACCTGTACTCCCTTTAGAGTTGTTCAGATATTCTTTAATCATGAGATTTACTTTTATCCAAAATATTAACTGTTCTTTGAGAATTTTCTGTGATCTATGTCTTCCTTCCCGAATATTCTGTGACAATTTTCTAACTCTAAAATCTGGTGTCAAGAAAATAAAATAGGAAGTTGAAGCAGGAAATTTGTTAGTATCTTTTTGGCAGATGTCAACTGAAAGTTTGGTTTAAATAAAAGGTAGGGAGGTGTTTTTATCCTTTATTAATTATGACTCATCAAAATGAAGGACAATTTAGATGAAAAATTAGTAGTAAACTTACCTACTGAATTCTATATATCCTATGTAATCTATCTGTACAAATAAAAGGGTAATATGCTAATTAGACCTGGTCGAACAGCCATCTTCCAGACATCCTACTTCCTTCTGGACAAAGCCATGGTGGTGGGGCTGAGGCAGAGAGGGAAGCTGGGGCCGAGATAAGGCCAGCAGAGGGGTGAGATCAGGCTGTAAGGAGGGCAGTTGTTGGTGATCAGGCAGGCAGAAGAGGCAGAAGCAGTTAGGGGTGATCAGGTCAGCAAGGGAGAGCAGTTAGAATTTCGTGCACCGAGCCACTAGTGTATGAATTTTGTGCACCGAGCCACTAGTCCTATATAATAAAAGCCTAATATTCTAAGTGTCCAGTCGCCCCTTAAACCAATCAAAGTGTATTATGCTAATGATATGCTAAGGACACTCAAATGCTCACTATGACATGTACTGACCGCAAATGGTCAACAGGGGCAAATGGTCAACAGGTCGACCAGTCACTAGGATGTGCACTGACCACCAGGGGGCAGATGCTCCAAATGGTAGGTTAGTTTGCTGCTAGGGTCCAGCCGATCAAGACTGAGCAAGATGGGCTGGACACACCCTGGAGTCCTTCCACGGTCCCTCTCTGGCTGGCCAACCTCCTGTATCCCTCCCTGGCACCATCATGCCCTGTTGGGGTCTGATCTCATAATCCAGAACTCCTTAGGGGATGTTGGAGAGCTGGTTTCCATCGAATCCCACAGATCAGGTCAAGGGACCCCACTGGTGCACGAATTCATGCACTGGGCCTCTAGTATTTAATAAAATTACATACAAATAAAGATATTGTCCTTTTGTTTTGATCGCCCAAAGAAAACATTAGACCAATAACCATAACTCATCTATATTATAAACGACCAGTAGCCGTAATGCCATAATGGTAGAATGACCAAACGACCGTTCACCAGGAAGTGCATGGAGCACCTCTTGGCCTCTCCCTCACAGCCCAAAGGCTCCAATTGCAGCAAGGCTGGTCGTGGGTGGGCCTGCGGGGTGTAGCGAGGCGGGTGCTGCAAGGCACGCGTGGGTGGGTGGGGCCATGTGGTTTCGCACACTGGGTTTCTAGTTGAATATAAGATGGTTGGTTATAAGACCAAATTTTCTTAAAAATTGTAAGAATTTCCACCTGCATATGCTGGTACAAAAGGACATTTGTTTAGAATTTGTATTATTTCTGCTATATCTTAAAATCACACTCTGTGATATGCAGTTATCTCTCTGCAGTGTTCCCGGAAGGATTCTAGTCTGTGCCATGTTAATGACAAGAAAAGATAGATTAAGAGTATATTGCTTTAAAATGGAATGGTGGAATATGTGAGAAGGCATGTGGAAACTTCGGTAACATTCTTTGGAGTTTTTCCCCCCTAAAATGTCTCTAGATTTTTTGCTCGTATCCTCGGAGGTCCACTGTTTAAGCATTCATTATTTGTCACTGAGGGGGCAAAAGTGTGTATTAAGAAAATGAGAAAGCTTTGTTACCATTCTATCGACACTTGCGTTCATTATCAGACATTTTATTTTAGTTTAACATAGAAGCATTCACAGCTGTGAGTTTTTCAGTATTCTAAGAGAAATAAAAATAAAGTAAAAAGAAAAGTATTGCTTGGCTGGTGTGGCTCAGTGATTGAGCATCGGCCCATGAATGAGGAGGTCATGATTTGATTTTCGATAAGGGCACATGTCCAAGTTTCAGGCTGGATCCCCAGTGAGGGGTGTGCAAGAGGCAGCCAATCGACGTGGCTCTCTCATCCATGTTTGTCTCTTTCTCCCTTTCCTTTCCTCTTTTTCTCAAATCAATAAAAATATATTAAAATAATTTTTAAAAAAAGAAAAGAAGTATTATGGGTCCTTTCTGAGTTACTTTAAAAATCAAATATTCAATTTGCAATTCAGTCCTGCCCAAGAGTTCCCTTTTTTTCATTTTTAAAAATTTATTTTTATTGTTGAAAGTATTATAGATGTCCCCCATTCTCCCCTTATTGACCCCTCTCCCTGTTCCCACCCCTTTCACAGGCCTTCCCTGCACTCTGGTCTTTGTCCATGCATGTAAGTTCTTTGGTTAGTCTCATCTCACCCCCTTCTCTTTCCTCTAGATCAGTGGTTCTCAACCTGTGGGTTACGACCCCTTTGGGGGTCAAACAACACTTTCACAGGGGTCGCCTAAGACCATCGGAAAACACAGGTATTTACATTATAATTCATAACAATAGCAAAATTACAGTTATGAAGTATGGTTGGGGGTCACCATAACATGAGGAACTGTATTAAAGGATCACGGCATTAGAAAGGTTGAGAACCACTACTCTAGATTCATCTGTCTATTGCATGCTTCCCTGTCTCTGGATCTGTTTTGTTTGTCATTTCATTTTGTTCATTACAATCTACATTTTACTATGTAAACATGTTGACATACTAACAAAAACATATCAAATGACAATAATTAGGCTGGCATAACTCCTGAAGAAAAAATATAAGTCAACAATAGTACTTTGTACGCAAAAGGCAATTATAAAAACCTGGCGTGAGCGAGGTACACAATGAGTACCAACTCATTGCCAATGAGTTCAGTATCTCCTGTTTAAAAATTCACTGTAGTTAGATTTGACTTTTCTTTTCTTTTCTTTTTTAAATATATTGTATTGATTTTTTACAGAGAGGAAGGGAGAGGGATAGAAAGTCAGAAACATCGATGAGAGAGAGACATCGATCAGCCGCCTCCTGCAGGCCCCACACTAGAGATGTGCCTGCAACCAAGGTACATGCCCCCGGCTGGAATCGAACCTGGGATCCTTCAGTCCGCAGGCCGACGCTCTATCCACTGAGCCAAACCCGTCTCGGTAGATTTGACTTTTCTTAACTACAGATTGCACGTGCATGCTTACTTCACTCCTCTGCTGGCAGCCACCTAACCAATATAGAGACCTGGAGAGTGTGGGCGCATCAGCTCATAGAAATACCTTGCTGTTCCCTCAGTATGAAATAGGAGCATGCTTGTGCATGGGGAGCATAAACAGGCTTCTGTTATACAAAATGAATGCTCCATTCTATGGTCTTACACTACTGGTTGACGTTAGTGTTTTCATGTTGTTAGACACAGATCGTTAATACAATAATTGCCCAGCAAACTAAAATTTTGATAAACAAAATTTCTATGCCTTCAGAAATAGATGGATTACTGAAATTAGATAAGATTTTAGCAAAGAAATTTCTGAATATTTCAACTCTGAGTCCTGCATTAGCTGTTTTAATGTGGTAAGTGGATGAGCAAGACTGCAAGCATTTAGTCATTCAGCATTTATTTCTAGAACTGTTCATAGGTATTCAATGTTGTGCTTGGTGTTAGGGATATAGCTCTTTGGCAAAATTTCATTTCTCACCTCTGTATCTTCCGTTGCATCTGTTACTTCAAAGAGATGATTTTTTTTTTTTATTATTGAAAGCAAAGTTGACAGTTAACTATTGTGGTTTATTTTAAAATGAATGTTCTGTAGCCAACTAAGGCAAATGTTGCAAAGTTAGAAGTTATAGCATTTAAAAGTTACCCTTTGACACATTTTTATATATGTTTGTTTTTATGTTTCCTATGATTGTAAAATAAAAAAAATACACATTGTTGAAATGTGATAAAATAAAGACATAGAGAGGTCAAATTAAAAATCAAGTTGAGCTCCAGGACATAGAGATAATCATTGTGAATATTTTGAAGAGCCGCCTTTCAAATTAGACAAACACATACAAACACTGATTCTCAAACACACTGCATCCCTCTGCATAAGAGAGGTCCATCTGTGAATAGTGAGTCTTTACCCTGGCTCTTGGCTATTCTGTTTTTCTCATTCCCTCTGGCAGTGCTGAGCTCCTTGGGGCCATCATGCTTGAGATAGTTTTTTTTTCCATATTTTCTTTTCCCTTTTTTATTGACTCTGTTAAATTATGTTGCTTCTTCTTAATATTTAGAAATTTTCAAGCATCAAATTGAGAGGAGGTTATCCCTTCCAAAACTTTATGTATATATGTATTTAAAAGAATACTTCAGACATTATATTTTTATATCCATAAATATTGATACCTTAGTATATATCTCCACCAGAGGACTTTTTAAAATATAGTCCCATATAGTAACTATACTTAACAATACAATACATAGAAAATTTTAAAAACAAATATATATATATATATAGTTGATTTCAGAAAGCAAATGAGAGGGAGAAAGAGATAGAAATGTCAATGATGAGAGAATTATTGATCAGCTGCTTCCTGTATATCCCCTACTGGGGATCAAGCCCACGACCTGGGCATGTGCCCTGACTAGGAATCAAACCATGACCTCCTGGGTCATAGGTCGATGTTCAACCACTGAACCACACTGGCCAGGCTATCGTAATTACTTAATAATAAATTAATAGTTTTCCCTAGTTAGTTCAAAAATGTCTGTTTACAATTTTTTTTCCCCATCTGGATCCAAACAAAGTGCAAACAACGCATTTGGTTAGTGGGATCTTCCTCCCTTTTTTGCCATTTATTTGAGCATTAATTATAAGACATTGTTTCCACAGTGAGTTACTCCACCACTGAATGAGAGTCACAGCTGGAAGTGCTCAAGCAGAGGCTGAGTATCAGAAGTTTTGCAGAGAGAATTCATATGTTTGTTATTTTTACAGAACCTCCCATCTCTAAGACTGGAGTCTCTAGAAGTAAAGTAATCATGGTTACAGTCTTGCAATTACTCGGATAGAAAACTTGTGTCTCTGCACTGGCAGAGACCCAACTCCTCTTCAAGCACTTCTCTCAACAGCATCTGTAGCGGTGGTGGGTGTGGGTGTGTGTAAAGACTTGGGTTTTAGTTCTTCCAGAATCCAACACCCACTGGGCAGAATATCCTTTTTTTTCAGAAAGACTGGGGCAATGAAGACGATTATGCAAGCAAATAGGGAACACATTTAAAAAAATGTTTTTTAAATTGATTTCAGAGAGGAAAGGAGAGGGAGAGAGAGATAGAAACATGAATGATGAGGGAGAATCATTGACCAGCTACCTCCTGCACACCCCCTACTGGGGATGAGCCTGCAATCCAGGCACATGCCCTTACCGGGAATTGAACCTAGTTCATAAAATGATGCTCAACCACTGACCCACACTGGCCTGGCAGGAACACATCTTTATAAGCTTTGTTTTATCACAAATATCCTGTATTCTCATTGTAATCCTTGTTATATGGTGTCTAATTTCTAAAATAGCTTCCTGACTTATTTTCCTCTGCTCCCTTACCATGCTAATTCAACCTTTGGCTATATTTCTATTTTTAAAAGACTGATTCATTATATATTTTATAAAATGTTGTGCTTCTCCTTTCCTAATGATTAATAGCAAGTTTTTATTATTCAACTTTTAAGGACCCCTGAGCTTGGCCTCTTATTGACTAAAGAAGCTGTTTTTCTTTCCACATCAGGATTGACATGTCCTCCACAATATTGCAGAGGCTCTGAGGCAACATAATCCAGACAACATATGTGACCTTAGGCATTTCCCTGGATCTCTGAATTTTTTATAGTTATATCTGAATGAGAATAATAAAACACAACTTACAGAATTATTATTAGTAATAAGTCGAGTAAATCACTGCATGATGCTTTGAAGATAGTGAGTTCTTTTTACGAGTGTTGGTTCTCTTTCTTCACCTTCCTGCTCCCTTTTATTTATTACCAGAGGCTTGGTGCACGAAATTCATGCACTCGGGGTCCCTCAGCCCAGCCCGCGCCCTCTCACAGTCCAGGACACCTGGCTCCTTACTGCCTGCCTGCAATGGAGGCGGGAGAGGCTCCTGCCACCACTGCTGTGCTCTCCAGCCTGGAGCCTGGCTGGTGGCTGAGCAGAGCTCCCCTATGGGAATGCACTAACCACCCAGGGGCAGCTCCTGCATTGAGAGTCGGCCCCCTGGTGGTCAGTGCGTGTCATAGTGACCGGTCTTTCCTCTGTTTGATCGATTTGCATATTAGGGTCTTTTTTTTTAATATAGGATACCTATAGCTATTTTAATGGGGCATGCCATTCATTTTGTGCCTAATATACATTCTACACATATATATTCACTAATTGTCTCTTTTCAAGGTTCACCACTTAAGCAAAGTACAGTGATACCTCAAGATACGAGTTTAATTCATTCCATAACCTTGAGGCGTGTGAAACTATGAGACACTCAAGTCGTGGTAAACTGGTGGGTCCTGTGCAGCCAGCTGATCCTCTCGATTACTCGTATCTCAACTGTTGCTCGTATTTCAAAGCAAAAATCACTCGCTCGAGGCTCATATCTCAAAAATCTCTTATGTTAAGACACTCGTATCTCAAGGTACCACTGTAGTCTGAAACTAGTAGTGTATTTATTATATACTAGAGGCCCAGCTCACAAATCATGTAGGTAGGGTCCCTAGGGCCTAGCATCCTGGATCAGGGCCATCTTCTGCCCGTTTGCCAGTCCCCAGGCCGAACACTGCCTCTACCACCTCTGGGCTGTCAGGCTGTTGGGATCCCCAGCTCATCCCCAGCTGCTCGGGGGCTCTGGCCTGCAGGAAAGTAGGAGCTGGCGACTTCACCTCCATGTGTGACTTCACCTCCTTGTGCAACTTCTCCATGCGCCTGTGCCCGGCAGGCCGCTGGTGGATTGCGCTGTCCCCTTGGGGCCTGCTCACGGTGGCCGCCCCTGCCACTGTAGCTGCTGAGACTTGAGGCACTGATGGTGCTGATGGAAGCTGCAGGGTGCGCCCGCCACCTGGTGTGAGCGGCCCCTAGCAGGCAGCGGATTCCATCAGTGGCCGGCCTGGCACACACACATGGAGGTGAAGTGGTCAGCACCTGTTTCCCCGCAGGCCTGAGCCCCTGAGCAGCTGGGGATGAGCTGGGGATCCCCACGGCCTGACAGCCAGCCCCGTCCTCCCGCTACCCACCCCAGTTCCCCCGTTCACTATCGCTGACCCATCGGAGCCTGTGGTCTGGGGACAGGGACCAACAGGTCAACTCTTCCGTCCACTCACCAGCCCCCAGTCCCGCCTCACCTCGCTTGAGGGCCAGAGGGGAGGGACTGAGAGGTGCTCAATGCACCTCACGGTGGCCGGTCCTCTGGTTGTCGTGGCCACCACAGATACTGGCTTTTTACATGTACAGATGTTGCAACTTGGGGGAAAAAATAGCATGTGCTGAGTATTTGAGAAAGACAGAAAATGGAATTCCTGCGTTCATTTGTAAAATATTAAGCGTGAAAAGATAAATTTTACATAAGAGAAAATAAGTCATTCATTGGTCCTTGCCTTTGCATAAGTGAGCATGGCTGTGATGGGCAGTGACAGCCTGAACTCTGAGTCTTTGAGGGCCACAAAGCGGTAACCACATTTCTGTGGCGTCTGTAGCAGTGCCCTCAGATTCAGGAAAACACAGTTATTTTTCAGTTGCACTCCACTCTGGTGTTTCTGCCCTGCTCCTGTGCCTTGTTTCTCATGGTATCTCCCCTTGAGGTGAGCTAGTTGAAAGCATTTTCACTGAAAGGAGCCCTGACCAAGGAGGTCTATGCCCTAGAAGCAGTTCCTAGCAACAAAAGGACTTTGTGGACGTTTCAGACAATCCAAAGTACATAAAATTACATCTTCATCCCAGAGTTAAGGATTCTTTAGGAAATAAAACTTCTCTGAGATCATAGCCTGGGAGCTTTTAGTGTTGCTCTTTTGTTTATCACCGACACTTTTTTTACCCATCATCTTGCAACTTTTGTCCTTTAGTGTTTACTTTAGTGAGCTATACATTTTTTGGTTAGCTAAAGTCATTTCATTTCATCACAGACAACTATTCATTTAGACCTCAAGCAGTTCCAAGAAGTATTATATAAATATTTGATTGAAATAATGGCCTCTGGCTCTCAAGAGAACAGGCATAAAAACCATAGCCCCATTTATAAACCACACTGACTGAGTCTAATAAAGCAACAGTAGCTATAAGAACCTGACAAGTTAAAAGCAAGCTCAAGAAATTCAACTATGTTCTGGATTTATGTTATTTCTGCTTTTTTCCTATACTTTAAGATATAAACCTTCATGCATTCACCTAATTTGTAGATGACTATAATTATGTATAATTTTAGACTAATTGCTCTGGGAATACACATTATTTTACAGTAGGTTGTAATCTAAGGAATTGACAGTGTAGTTGGAGAAGAAAGAATAAAGCATAAAATGGTAGATAATTAAATTAAAAGGAGGTTGATCCCCTAGCTGGTTTGACTCAGGAAAATTAGGCATGTGTATATTTGTATGAGATAAATTGTGGTATAGAATGATATTATTTCCCCATTTTACAAACAGGGAAATTTAAGCACAAAAAGTTAGGAACTTTCCCAAAGTTCTATACTAGTTGACAGTTGAGATTCTAAATAACTTGTTTTTTTTGTTTGTCCTTTATTCTGGTCATTTAAGAAGAGAGGCAGTTAACAATATTTTATAAGATCAATTTCCTTAATTTAGTCACTTTAACTTATTATACATTTGTCTAGTAGACCTTAAATTCCAGTGTAGAATGAAATGAATTTTGATCCTAGCTAACATTAAAGACCAGTGAGAATAAACCCAATCAATTTCAATGAAACTTCCATTTGACAATAGGTAACATGCCAAGGAAAGTCAAGTGTATAAATTCTTTGTGTCTTGAGAGTATCTTTCAGTGTATTCTCTAATTTTTAACTCATACATAGTTAATGCGACTCTTGATTTTTCTCCGTGGGATTGCAATACATTAGGGAGGACCAAATTCCCTTCTTTCTTTTCTGAAATATACTTTAGTGTCCTTTAATAAAAGATACTTTACAAACACTGAAGGCTTTTGTGCAAGAATTGACTATACTCTGGAGGTAAACGTCTATGGTGAGTTGTACCATCTGGTACACATGTTTAAATCAGGAAAGCATCTTCAATACAATAATTTTGACAGATGCTCATTTTTAATGGGTAAGCCAGGTTATCCTCAAAGGTACTTAATAGGGAAAACAGTCATATATTCAATGGGTTGAGTTTTCCTTCTTTTAATTTCCCATTTCCCCTAACTGCTTTCATCTCTTCACTAATTGCTTCATTAATGCTTTGGAAATTTAGGATGTTTGTTATACTATGGCAGAGTAAATTCTAAACTTAAATAATCTCAAACCTATCACTGAAATGCTACCATTTATAGTTATTTTTTTAACAATAAAACATTTTTAGTTTATTCTGACTTTTATAGTTCTTTGTGCATTTACACTTGGTAGACTCGTATTTAGGATATTATGGAAATGATATCTCAGTTTACAAGCTTTTAGTTTTATTTATTTTAATGATTTTTTAGCATATGGTATATGAGAAACCTATTGGTATCACCATGTATTGCAGATTAAGAGTTGCTTATGGAAAATTTTAATATTAGCATATCTAAGAATGAATAAAATGTATTTAAGAGAAATTAGGAGATAGATGTGATTTTCTATTAATATTTGAAGAATAATTGATACTGAGCTTATGATAAATATGTTTTAGGTATAATTTATAATATATATTATAAATAGTTGATTAAAGTTTTCTTTTTAGATACGACACTATTCTCAGGTTAATATTGAAAAACATTAAAATCTCCATGTAGTAATTTTAGATATGTTCACAAGTATTCTAGTGAAAATATAACCTCACTTTTAGACAAGGCAAGAAAAAATAAAGTGCAATACAATACTTATTACCTGAATTGGTAGATTTAGACTTTGTGTTAAAGAAAATATGAATAGCCTGATTGACCTAGCAAGTTTGTTTATATTTATAGATTCAGGTGACCTTAAAAATAGAATGCTAAGGTAAATTCCCTTATTTTTATTTTATTTTACTCAAACACAATATGATACTTTGCCACATAAATATTTCAATAGATTAAAGAAAAATTTTGTATTAATATAGAATTTTGAAGTATTATATTTGAAATATTATGTTGTTTTACCTAAACAAATAAAATAAAATCCTAAAACACATTAGGGTAGCATTCAAATGTAATCATTTCATTTAGCTTTTTATCAATAAACAGTTTGATCTTCAGAACAATCCTCTGAGCTAAGGAAAATAAGAAGATGATTATTGACATTGTATAGATGAAGAGATTGAGACACAAAGAGGTTAAGAGAATTTTTTAAGGGTGAATGAGTGCCAACTATGCTGAATACCAGTGTCCTTTTATATCAGTTATACAGGAATGGTCATAAAATCATAGAAGGAGTAATCCTTACATTTGTTATAAGGCATGAGATTACAGAGTTTTATGGTAGTGTAAGCAGTTTTTCCTAGCATTGAAAGAATTTTTAAAAAAGGGAGATATATATACATTTGAATAAGTGTAACAAATAGTTTCATAAATTAAAATAGTAACAAAATAGACTTCTAAAATAAAGGAAAATAATTATGTTCTAATTAACATATGGCACAATAAAATTGCACATAGTTAGTTGACTATCTCATTCATTCATTATTTTATGCCACAAATATTTATTGACTATCTACTGGATGTCGGGGCCTGTTCTAAAAACTGGGAATAGTAGAGTGAATGTCTTTCAGAAAGTTGTCTTACAACTTGTATAGTTTCGTGAATGCTATACGATGATAATTATGGGTACTGATCTTTAAATTCTATTTACTTTCATATTAGGAACTTTTCCAACAAAATAATACATTTGTATTATGAACAGTAGCATGATGATGATTACCACTGCTGTAGTTTAATGTAAAACATATTTAGTGATGTTGAATAAAATGAAAGAAAAACCCCTGCCCCAGCCCCCCCGCCCCCCCCCCCAACCCACACACACAAAACCTGGCAAATAATGTAAGGGTGATAAGAGAAATTGGAATAAAGGTACTTTGTCAGTTCTAATTATCCTAATTTGTAAAAGCAAATATGCCCACCAGATGTTACCACATGAGTTAATTCTGTCTTCAACATTAAAAGTAATTAACTTACATGCTTACACTTGTACAATTTCTTAGATTGCAATTAAATCCATGTTATGACTTTCGACAACACTCTTTGAAACGAAAGCCTTTATTAGGGTGATGTAAATTCTCCGCGAATGGGGAAATTCCGGCTCTCCACTTGTACATTATCCTTTGAGGAGATGGCCTGACCAGGGTTAACTACTCCCAACATTAGTGGCAGGAAGTGGGGCCTCAGACCATGTCATCCTGCTTTAAGTGGCTGCTTGGCTGCTGCTCATTGAAAATTCCCTTGACACGTTTTCTTTGTCTCCACAACTCCTCCAGGGTCCCATAAAGGGGAAGCAAACAGAGGCAGTGATGCTGTGGCTGTTTTCCATCTGCTGGTCACCTAATTGACTATAATAACAGCAGCTGACATCTATCATGTGCCAGACAATTGTCTTAGTGCTTTCCATATATCCAGATTTTTAATCCTTACTACAAGTCCTTCCCTTGTTTTTTTCAGGATCTGTAAATGCACATTTTCAGGCCCAGGTGGTAATGAAGTCCGTAATCACACATTTGAACCGAGGTGATCCGGATCAGAAGCCACGCTTATAATAAGTCATGACTATGGAACAAAAACATCGCATGACTTAGATTTTCTACTATTTGTGTTTATCTCTTTGACCTTACCTTCCTTTTTATCCGTAAAAGAGGAAAACAAATATCTGTCCTTCCATCACAGAGCTGTCATTGGTAAAAAAAAATTATGTATGAAAAAATATTCAGAAACTGTAAAATGCTATGTAAATATGAAGAATTGTCATTATCATTTGGCACTGTTGACAGCCCCCTTCTTTACCCAACTCTTCTTTCTGGCATTGTGGCAATGCTCTATTTTAGCTTTTCTTCAGCTTTTCTGTTTCTATTTTTTTTTTTCCTTTTGCGGGCATCATTTTTTTTAACACCCACCCAAAAAGTAAGGATTAAGACCCTGGGTCTTAATCCTACTGGAGAATGAAGATGTTACCTAGTATGACTTATCCATTTTATGATAAGGAAACACACTTTGAGTAGTTATCTGATGCCACAGAGGTTGTTATTTGCTTGAGGATTCTACTACCTAGTCTGAAGTTCTTCCACTGCATATGTTGGGCTAATTTAATGGGAGGCATTTTTGTATTGTCTTACTTTTACATCAAAGGGTATCAGATTTTAAAGTTAATAATGACTAAGCCATAAAAATTTAAAGAGTTAAATGTTTTAAGATTACTCCTGTATAAGACTGCAAGTAGTAATATCCATTAAAAGTAGAAGATGGAAAAGTTTAAACAAATTGTTTTCATAATAAAAAGATATGCAGTATCAGGGCAGAGTAACAAAAAACATCTGTTTTTACATCTTTGGGGGCAGGAAAAGAAACTAATTAGTTTGGGACTAATTCAATAGATGTCATTTCATTTTAAATTACTTCTGTTTACCAAAATAATGCATTTAGATGGAATAAGCACAATAAAGAAGATGGGTCTAAAACAGATGTCTAGCAGTAGACATTCATCTACTAAAAAACTATATATGGAACTGCCTGCTAAGCAGATTTATGCAGAACTGAATGTTGGGTCATTCTCAAGAAAATGAGTCTGATTGCAATACTTAGATTTAGTCACAGGGCTGCATTTTCAATCAACAGAGAATATCACTTGGTCCAGCGAGATGGAATGGTGTGGTCTGGATTTGGCAGGGAAGAGGTAGGTGAAGAAGAGAATTGGTTGAGTTAATCAGTCCATGTAGAAAATTGACACAAGTGTTTATATTTTTGTTTTTCATTTCTTATTCATAGTGCTTTCAATTTAAATATGTACATCTGTGTACCACATCTATATATGTATTCACACAGGTTTCCTCAGAGTTAAGCAATAATATATATTGCTTTTAATTTAGGAAAGGTTTCATTAAACTTAACCAGCCCTTTGCACAGTTTTTGTTTGTTTTATTTTTTAATAAGGAAGAGAGTGGTTGGAATGTTAGTCTGAGATGGTAGCAATTATGTCCAAAACGTAAAGGAATTTTAATTTGAAATGGCAGCGTGTTTATGATAAAAACGCAGTGCTATATTTAAACTTCATTGGCAAACTGAGTATCTTTGGGCATTTTCTTAGTGATACATAATCTTATAACCGATACAAAATAAATGGTACATAAACAATACTTACTTTTGTAACTGAGTACTAGTTTTTCTCTCTCTGGACACTATGAGTACTCCTTAAATATTAATCTCTTTATTTAAAACCAGAGGCCCAGGACACAAAATTCGTGCATGGATAGGGTCCCTAGGCATGCCTGGCGATCATGGCAGATCTGCGGGGCAACCAGCGGAGCGATCAGGGGCCCTGCAGGCTCCTGCCTTGTCTGGCACGGAGCCTGAGGGCTGGGGGCAACTCCTGTGTGGAGCATCTGCTTCCTGGTGGTCAATGCACATCATAGCAACTGGTCGTTCCACCATTCGGTCAATTTGCATATTAGGCTTTTGTTATATAGGATATTTCCTTCATGCCTTTACACAATACATGGGGCAAGTGTTGGATAGGATGAATATAAGTCTTGTCGCTCAGAGTTTATGATTCCTTAGGGATAAAGACTATGATTTCCAAATCATGGTGATATGGACTATGGGATTGGAACTTTTAGTATGCTCTGTGAACATAGGTAAAGCCAGCAAATCTAGGCTGGGGCAGGGCACTAGGAGATATGCAAGAGTCCAGGGAGGGATACTTGGCTGCAATTTGCAAAGCATGGAGAGTTGGCAAAAGCAGATTATGAACTGTCTAATGAACTATGCTAAGAATCTTGAAATTCATCTCATCAACAATGGAAAACCATAAAATGGGTTTAATGAGGAGAGAAGGAAGTGAGCCAATTTGCATTTTAGAACAATCATTGTTTAAATTGATTTGCTAGTGACGATTATTTTTTGGCAGGATTTATTATTTCTGAATCTTGTTATAGTTCTGTGTCAATAAAGGCTTATCAGATAGCATAATAGCAAAAGGAAAATTTTGATCTGGTTTATTTTTGGTTCGCAATTATCTATTGTGTATTTTCTAGGCATATTTCAACTTGCTAGGTTATATTGGGGTCCAGTTTAGGTGACCCCAAAATATCCCACAGTGGCGTATTAATTACTTTGAATTAAACCTCTGTAATACTTTCAACAATAAAAATAAATTAAAAAATAAAGTTACTTGATAACTAGCCCATGCTAAAAGGGCATGTTGACTTGAATGTAGGAAATAAATCCTCTGTGTGGAGCATGCCCTTCTTGGTCCAAGGCTCTGAGAGAGAGACATCCTTACTGCCAGAAATAAGGAATTAATTGCTGACAATCCTATATAAATAAACCTGTTACTAATTTACTAATTTACTACCAAAGCCTGAACTTTGTTTAGATTCTTTAGTAATGAGCCCCAAAACTAAGTTTCTTCTTCCTGTTAATTCTACACAAATTTATAGTTTATTTTGTAAAAATAGAAAAAGATGGCTGATTCATCATTTCTCTGAGCATCATTTGTGATCTGTGTGCATATATTAAATTGTCTTACGTCAGTTTTCTCTGTTAATCTTGTCTTACGTCGGTTTTATTATTAGTTCAGACATAAGACACTGAAGAAGGGTAGGAAGAGGGAAATTCTCCCTATTCCCTCATATATAATAAGACTCCTTGAGACTATACCAGAGTTCTTCCGATTCTAGGAGAGTTACAGTTCTGAGGAAGATCACTCTCCCCCCTATTTTCTTGATTTATTCATTGTCCCTCTCAAGTTCAACCAATGCTGCATCTCCTTACGCAAATACCTTGCATTTACTCTGTTAGTCCCCCCTCCCTATTCTTCTCTACCTCTCTCCCACCAAGCTACAATCTAATGGCAACCTTGGGTTGCTCCAGGACAATTCTGTTTCCTGTAGCTGTCTTTTGAATTTATGTGTGCAAGTCCCAGTTGCCTTGGTTCATCACAGTCTAGTATCTAGAAGACAAGTGTTATTATGTTTCTAAATATTACAGATTGCTTTTCACTGCATTGATATATTATCATGCTAAAACTGGGGTGTGCTGATAAATGTGCATCAACTGGCTCTTAAGGTGGGGGTCGACAAGCCCTGATTTGTAGCCACTGTCCCTGGTGTCAATAATTCCATCATCGCAGGTTTCACACAACAACATGACATCACTGCTTGTAGGGTTGGGAAAGGGATATTAACAGTTGGCTCTTGCAAGATGGTATGATCCAGCCCCAGCACACTACTGAAATACAGTAGTCCCTTCCCACGACATGAGGCAATTAATAGGACCCCCCCCAAAAAAATGTGTACAGGATAGAGACCTCTGAAATCCCATCATCCCTCAGGTGAACAAAATGAAGTAAAATGATTCAAGAGAAAATGCACTTGAAAAAAAATTCTCCCTTTCATTTAAAATCATTAGTACTGTCTAGTTAGTCTTGGGTTTAGAAACAGAATACAGTGGTACCTCGAGATACGAGTGCCCTAACATACGAGATTTTTGAGAAATGAGCCTTCGAGCAAGTGATTTTTGCTTTGAAATACGAGCAACATTTGAGATACGAGTAATTGCACAGATTGGCTGGCTGCATAGGACCCACCAGTTTACCGCGACTCGAGCGTCTCATAGTTTCCCATGCCTCAAGGTTACGGAATATCTAGAGGTACCGCTGTAATGGCTTTTTGTCTATCAACCTCCTCTAGGTTTTGAAATCTAGCCTACAACATGGCCATCAGAGAAATGTTTTTAAAATGCTAACGCATCATAAGAAAAATAATTTTTCCTCTACACTTCTAGGTTCTTGGCTGAGACATTCCCCATGCCTACTCCTCATAATAAAAGATGAACTGGAGAAAAAGAAACAAATTTAATAACATGTATACCTCCTGTTTATGTGGGAGATGCCTAGGAAAACTGAGTAACTCCCTGAAAATGGTCCAAGCCACCACCTGAAATATTATCTCCAGCTAAAGACAAAACAAGATGTTGGGGAGTGGAGGATCTAGTTAGGGAAGGTAAAGCTGTTATGCAGATTTAAGTCAGTGCTTTATACATAGTTTGGAGATTGAGAGTCATCCTCCTCTTCCTGAAATAGAGAGGGAGACACCCTTGCTAAGGTAGATTTCCCTTATAAATATGTATTTCTCTTACAAAAGAGTAACTTCTACTTGGTTTTGATAGCTTTTACCATTAGCTCTTTCTTAAAATAATCAGCCTAAAATAAACCTTATGCCAAAGATGCATATATTGAGGTGACAAATTCTGTTCTCCTTCTCTAATATAATCTGTTCTGCCCTCCTGCCAGCCCTTTATATTAGTCTGATTTGTTGGTATATTATGTTTCTTCTACTTGTTCTTAACCTGCTTAGATTATATCTTAAATTTAAAAATGTATAAAAATAAATATAGAAATCCAATAATTACATAAAGAAATATCTACTGTAAATATTTTTATGAGTTCTCTTCAAATCTGTCAGGTCTGATTCTATGTATGTGACTATACATAAGTATATATATAAAATATTTTTGCTAAGTACATTATACTGTAGTACAGTGGTTCTCAACCTTTCTAATGCCAAGACCCTTTAATACAGTTCCTCATGTTGCGGTGACCTCCAACCATAAAATTGTTTTCGTTGCTACTTCATAACTGTAATTTTACTACTGTTATGAATCATAATGTAAATATCTGTGCTTTCTGATGGTCTTAGGCCACTAGCAACCCACAGGTTGAGAACTGCTGCTGTAATAGGTTGGAGCGTAATTTTATTACTTCCATGCACCAAAAGGTTGTGGGTTCAATTCCTGGCCAGGGTGTATATGGGAGGCATCCAATAAATGTTTCTCTCGCCCTCTCCCTTCCTCTCTCTCTAGGATCAATAAACATATCCTTGAGTGGGGATTAAAAAAAGGATTCAAGGAGCAATTATGTATCTGTTACTTAGATAAAAGACATAAGGAAACCCACTGGCAGTAGATTAAGGAAATGGGGGAAAGAAAATGTGGTTTTTGTTCTCTGGTGTTGGCAATTATTCTTCCAAGGGGTATGGAAAAGAAAATTACTCTGACATTTCAAATGAATGTCATCCTAGATACATATGAGCAATGAACAGGGATCATTCAAGGTTTTATTTCCTATATTTATCCATTATATTTATCCTATTATAAACTGATCAGTGCCTGACCCATACCTTATTAAAAAGAGCTAAAATTTGATTATGGAGTAGGAGTTGGAAGGATTGAAGCTATGAGTTATTTTGAAGTGGTTGACAGTGAGTTAACTTGGGGGAAAATTGTAATACCATCAGTGGATGGGTATGTCTCATATGTCTCATGATAGACACTGTGAACTGCGGTCACTGGTGGTGTGTGTGTGTGTGTGTGTGTGTGTGTGTGTGTGTGTGTGTTGTGTATTCTTACATAGCTCTGTCCAGCTGGATATAGTTTTCTGTTGTCACCAAGTGTTGTAAATGACATCACATTTTAGCAAACACAAAATAATTGCTATGCTAAATTATTTTCTTAATGTTCCAACTGTGTTGGAACAAATTCACTATTTAAAAATGTTAAAACAGAACTGACTTTATGTGAGGAACTCAAATACCTACTCTGGGAATCCTTTTGGAACTGTGATTTCTTTTTTTTTCCTTTTTTTTATCTGTTCAGGTTATCTTCTGGAATTATTTGTGGTCATCTCATTAATTTTTATCTGCATTCAGAGTATACCGCTCCTCTCATGGTCTGATATTAGTCTTTGCTTTGGCCCAGTGCCCAGCTCAAATCTTTATATATGAGCCAACTGAGAAAAATATAAGGAAACCAATAGTTCCCAAAGGAAATTTTTATAACACGTTTACATCATTTCTCTGCTGCAACTGAAGCCATCTCTCCTTTGGAGCAAATTTTTTCCCCAAAAAATAGTGCTCTATACTCGTAGACTTTGAATTAGTACTGTTTTCTGAGAAGTATGGCCCACAGTGTATAGATCTATTTATTTATCTACACACGTTGCTAATTATTGACCTTTTTCTATTATTTGTGCCTTCCTTGTGTGGTTAGTATCTTTCATTTCACTACATTAAAGCTAGTTGGCTATATAGCTGCCATATATTTTAATTCTTCATCAACAAAGAACAAAAAGTTGTCAACAGTGTAACAAGTTGTACTTTGGTGGGCATTTCCCCATCAATATCTATATATATAAAAGCCTAAGCATCTGAATGACCAAATAACCAGTCAACCAGTTGCTATGATGTGCACTGACCACCAGGGGACAGATGCTCAATGCAGGAACTATCCCCTGGTGGTCAGTGCCACAGTGAGAGTGCCACTCAGCTGACCAACGGGCACCAGATGCCCAGCTGATGGCTGTCGATCCAGCAGTGCAAGCCTCTGCCACCTCCACAGCAGTGCCACCAGGCAGTGGCGGTGGCAGGTGCAGCGGGGCCAGGATGAGTGGGAGTAGCGTGGAGGCTGGCCTGGGTTCCAGCTCTTTCCTGGCCACTTCACGCACTAATACCTCCCTTGGGGGATGTGGGACTGCAGCGGGGATCTGTCCAAAACTAGCAGTCCAACATTCCCTGAGGGATCCGGGATTGCAAAAGGGAGCAGGCCAGGCTGAGGGACCCCACCGGTGCATGAATCTGTGCACTGGGTCTCTAGCATATTAATAATGATTGATTTTTATTGTAGGCATTAGTGCTTGCTTACTTATCCTTCAATAACACTAGGAGAAAGCATTATTACAGCTGTCCACAAAAGCTGATTGTGATATTGACGATAATGTGCAGCTTAGTGAAACAATTAATGGTGTTCCATTTCTATTAAATTTATTGTTTACATTCCATGGCAAATGCATTTCAATAGTGCATTAATAACTTGACAACTAATGGGTAGATGATAAGCATTGCTATTTAAGTTTGAAATAATTAACCTAAAGATCACATTCGTAATTATTTCCATCCAATGTTTCTACAGCTCCATTCTTCTCTAGAGATATAGATTTCATTTGAGAGGATTAATCACTAGACTTACCTATTGTGGTCTCATTAAATAGATACTAAATCATTATAGTACTTTTTCATTCACTGAGATGGAGAGCTGGGTTGGAGTTGAAAGTAGTTCTTTTTTGTAATGAGCCATTGGTCTTCATTATAGGTAGATTTGGAATCTCCTTATCCCTCCATGCATAAAAGGAACCACTTCTAAGCATTTGCTCTGCTTTTTACATGGGATATATTAACATGTCATGCACCTTTATTGTGTGCCCCACCCCCAAATATTTTTTTGAATCACTTTACTAGAGAAGAATCTCATTTTCTAGACATCTTACCAGTATTAAAAGTGCTTGTTCCTCAACTTGAAAGTTAAAACAAATGAAATCAATCTCAAAATGTTGTCAGCTTTCTAGCTCATGCCTTCATAAGCATCTCAGAACCTTAATTTATATTGGAACTCCACTTCGCAGCTCCACATAGCTCCACATAGCTGGCCAAGCCAATGACCTGGACATTGACTTAGAGCGCATTCCTTAATTTATTTTTTCAAGTACAGAGGAGATACCTAATACATTTTGTTGAGTAAAATAATAGTGAATACTGTTTTACAAAATCTTGTTGGTTTTTATATGAATTCGTATCTCCTCTCTGAATGATGACCAGAGAATAAGAGGTAAACAGTTGATTACAGCTTAAAAAAAAACAGGCCAAGGAGGGGGAGGCTGATAATTTGGTGATAATCTTAATTTTGAACTATTAAGAGTCTCCTTTAAAATATGATAATGATTAGTTTATACCAATATTTCAGTTTATTAATGGGTGAAGTATACTCAATTCCAGGACAAACTTTTCTGTAGAGTTGGCTAAGAAACAATGTAGGCTTTGTGTGATAAGAGGCAAAATTGAGATTATTTTTATATCGGTCCCTATCTCATCCTTTAAAATATTATCATATAAAAATGTAAAAAAAATTATTTCATTCCCACCAGTCATATAAAAATAGCCAGCAGCCATATTTAGCCTGCAGGCCATAATTTGCAAACCCATGCTGAGTAGCATACTATAAAAGAATATTAAATTCATGATACAGGGAAGCTGACTAAATTTTTTTAAAAACAATTAATTCCCAAAACATATGCCATGTAACCCCAATTATGCTGTGTTTTTATTGGGGGATAACACTTATTTATTTATTCATTTATTCATTTATTTAAATAAGTCTTTAATGTTCTGATTATTACAATTGTTCCTCCTTTTTCCCCATAGCTCTCTTCCAATGAGTTCTCACCCCATTGTCCTCATCCATAGGTGTATAATTTTTGTTCGGTCTCATCCCACACTGCCTATACCTCTTTCCCTCTGAGTATTATAAGTCCACTCCTTTTCTATGCTCCTGATTCTATTATAATCACCAGCTTATTCTGTTCATCAGATTTTTTTATTCACTTGATTTTTAGATTCACTTGTTGATAGATATGTATTTGTTGTTCATAACTTTTATCTTTACCATTTTTCTTTTTCTTCCTCTTCTTAAAGAACACCTTTCAGCATTTCATATAATATTGGTTTGTGATTAACTCCTTTAGCTTTTTCTTTATCTGACCTTTAATTTTAAATGATAGCTTTGCTGGGTTGAGTAATCTTGGTTGTAGGTTCTTGCTATTCATGACTTTGAAGATTTTTGCCACTCCCGTCTGGTCTGCCTAGTTTCTGTTGAGATATCAGCTGACAGTTGCATGGGTGCTCCCTTGTAGATAACTAACTGTCTTTCTCTTGCTGCTTTTAATATTCTCTCTGTGTCTTTTGCTCTTGGCATTTTAATTATGATGTGTCTTGGTGTGGTCCTCTTTGGATTCCTTTTGTTTAGGGTTCTGTGCACTTCCTGGACTTGTAAGTCTATTTCTTTCACCAGGTAAGGGAGGTTTTCAGTCATTATTTCTTTTTTTTTAATATATTTTATTGATTTTTTACAGAGAGGAAGGGAGAGGGATAGAAAGTCAGAAACATCGATGAGAGAGAGACATCGATCAGCCACCTCCTGCACGCCCCACACTGGAGATGTGCCCGCAACCAAGGTACATGCCCCCAACCGGAATCGAACCTGGGACCTTTCAGTCCACAGGCTGACGCTCTATCCACTGAGCCAAACCAGTCTCGGCCAGTCATTATTTCTTCAAATTGGTTTTCAGTATCTTGCTCTCTCTCTTCTTCTGGCACCCCCATAATCCTTACACTTAAAATCCCAGAGGTTCCTTATAATATCTTCATATTTTTGGATTCCTTTTTCTTTTTTGCTTTTCCAGAGAGTTTTTTGCTTCTTTGTATTTCAAATCTTTGACTTAATTCTTGTGATCCACTAGTCTGCTGTGTCTATCCTGGGAGAACTTCTGTGCTGGAGACACCCTTATGAGACAAGACTTGCAAAAAGCTTCTGTGCACAGCTTGATTGGGGCAGAGTAGACAGCATTGGTATCCCATCAGTCCTGCCCTAGAAGGCCCCTTGTTTTAGTGCTCTGTGGTAATTGCTGAAAGCACCTCTGAGAGAAAGCTGCCCTTGAGTTCCGCCCACTGTCAGACAGTCCAGTTTCTCCCCAAATGAGTCTGGGTCCCCAGAGTCTCATCTGGAACTGGAGTTTCAGTGCAATTGGGAGCTTTTGTCTTCCTCCCAGTTGAGAAAGCCCACCGTGTACTCAGTTGCCCACCCTCTCCCTGTGCGTACCTTGGTGCCTTTGTCTTCCATGGTTCCTCTGAGTTTCAGTGTGCTTTTCTCTTTCTTACAATTCAGTTTTACCCCGTATGAGTCTGGGTCCCCAGAATCTTGCCCAGAACTGGAGTTCATGCATTTGGGAGCTTTTGTCTCCCTCCCATTTGAGAAAGCGAGGCACACACTCAGTTGCCAGTCCTCTCCATGTGCATGCATCTCAATACCTCTGCTTCCTGCTACATCTCTGAGTCTCAATGTGCTTTTCTCTTTCCTTCTAGTTGTAGAATTTCCACTCATCCAGCCTTCCTGTGGTTCTGGATGATGTCCGTTTTGTCTTTTAGTTGTAGTTTTGAAATTGTTGTGTGAGGCAGCAGTTTAGGTGTTTACCTATGCCACCATCTTGGTTTCTCCCAATATTTTATATATGGCTCAATTTTAATTTTTCTCAGTGTTATAGTTTCTTTATAGATGTAATTGGTAAAAAACTAAGTAAAATTATTTAATTGAATTTTTACAGTAATTGCATGTGAGCAACAGATCATCTAGGTAGAAATGAGAAGAATTATATTCATTTCTTGTCATGAAGAGAGAAGGTGATGTTAACCTAATTGTTAGGTACTAGAAAAAATGCTCACATTTGGATTTTTCGCAATATCACCTTATTTATTACATAAATGTCAATCAGAAAAAGTGTTTATAAGACATGTGTTAGTTTCTCTCTAGATGTAAGTTCAGATGTTCTTTTCTTTTTTCAAGTTAATAGGACTTTATTGTAAGGATACCTAGGGTAGCTAGAGAGTCAGGAAAAGTTGGAACTTTATCCTTGTTGAGGGTAAATAATTAGCTATTTCAGTCTGTCAACAACTCTGGTGACTCAGTGGAAATTTGAGTTCTGCCCTGATTTGGCTCCCTCCCGTCCTTCATGCTTTTTTGCGTTCTGCCTTTTCTCTCCGTTTTCTGATGAGTGCTGTGATTTCTATGCCACAGAGATTTTGCTTACATTCTTCTTACTGAATATATGTGTGTGTTTATTTGATTTCTTTTAAAATGATTAATTTTGCTACCTCTGAAGGTGTCTCTGAAGAGGCCATCAAAAATCAAAGTTTACAACCCAAAACACTCTCATTTAAACAAGTTAAAGTCTACTTTAATATAAAAATGATGATTTGAATATTGTTCTCCTAGAAGTTTTAATTTTCTTTTACCACTGTTTGGTTGGTGCATCTGTGCTATTTGGTTAAACAATTTCTTTAGATCCATTTTATTATTTTGCGTAGCCACTTAAAATGGCTTTTGGCCACAAAGAAGCTATTCTAAGCATATCAAGTTGTTGATGCAATAGTCATTTATACATAAAAGGAAAACAGTTGGACTAAAGGCAGCACTAAAAGACTGAATTTTAACTGCTGTCCTGCAGCATGGTTAACACTAGTGTTTTAGGAAGTTAGATGTTCTTATATTACTCAAAGAACAGAAGAGTCTAAATGTTGATACTCATAAATTTATAGCTGACAGACATTAAACCACACGTTAAGAATAGTAGAGTGTGATGAGTAGGAGAGAACAACCGCAGTTTAGTTCATACTTATGGAGGCTTTGCAAGATGCTAGTTCATAGTTGCCAAGTCATTTGATTTTGTCAATTGAAGCTACAAACCCAGAATTTGTTACAATGCATTCTGGGTTGAAAACTGCCCTCTCCTCCAATCCAAATTCATAGGTTGAATCATAATATCCAGTACCTCAGAATGTGACCTTATTTTATTGTGAAGTGGGGTCTTTACAGAGATGTGATGAAGTTCAAATCAGGTCATTAGGGTGGGTCCTAATACATTAAGACTGATGTCATTATATAAAGGGAAATTTGGGTACAGACACACATCAGAGAGAAAAAATGATATGATAAGACACGGGGGAAAGTAGCCATCTTTAAGCCCAGAAGAGAAATCTGTAACAAATCCTTCCTCACTTCTAGCCTTTTTCATGACATTGAATTTCTGTTGTTTGTGATATTTTGTTATGGCAGTCTTATAAAACCAACACACAAAGTCTCCCTGATTTTAAAATATTGGCAGCCTATTGAATTAAAATGGAAACCAAAACATATCTCCATTCTTTTCTCTTTTTACTCAGAATTATAACCTATTTATTTTAAATCATTTTACCAACAAAGTCAGTTGGCCATGTGCACTTGCCATTTAAGGCATGTAAAATGATAATTTAACATTAGTCAATGTATGTATATGTTTCAATTATTTTTTGTATTAATGCTAAATAATAATTCTTGCTGATTCTTTATGTCTCAAATTCAATTTATTTCAGTTTGTTGGAAAATTAACATGCTAGATCAAATATTTTTACTTGTCAAAGTTTATTTATATATTATCATTACTAGAGGCCCAGTGCACAAAATTTGTGCATGGGGAGGGAGTATCCCTCAACCTGGCCTGCATCTTCTCCAATCTGGGACCTCTTCGGGGATGTCTGTCTACCTGTTTAGGCTCAGTCCCACAGGGATTGGGCCTAAATGGGCAGTCAGACATCTCTCTCACAATCTGGGACCACTGACTCCTAACTGCTAGCCTGCCTGCATGCCTGATTGCCCCTAACCGCTTCTGCCTGCTAGCCTGATCACCCCCTAACCACTCCACTGCTGGCCTGATTGATGCCTAACTGCACCCCTGCTGGCCTGATCGCCCCCAACTCCCCTCCCCTGCAGGCCTGGTCACCTTCTCTGCTGGAACCTGCCTTTGCTGTGTGAGCAGCCATTTTGTGACAGCCATCTTGTGATGGCCATCTTGTGATAGCCATCTTATGATGATGTGAGGGCATGATGCCACTTCGGCTATTATTAGTACAGATTTTTATTTTTTAACCAAACCATCTCAGTAGTCCATTGCAAATCTCAAATCCAGCATTTATAGTCAGGGGAGTAGGCCATGACCAATCACTGTGTATAATCACTCATCAGTGGTTGTGGGTATAGTAGGTAATCAGCCTCTCATAGAGTATCCTATACAGTAGTTCAAGTCACTGATAAAATACATGTAAGATGTGGGCCAATAAGGCTTGTCTACAAATTTATAATCTTTACTCATTCAGGTTTTGAAGAAAGACAAGTAAAACTCAAAAACATTTATGGTTTGTCAAGACTTATGGCAACTGTGTTAATCAAAAATTCTTATAAATCTGTAACAACTGAATGATCAGGAGAGTTGCATATAGAGAACATAATGCTTCAAAAACAATTTTTCATTTAAACATAATATTACTTTCACCTCTATTTGACTTCAACTTAAATTCCAAACTGTTTAACAACATAGTCTTGTTGGTCTGTTAGTTAAAAGTAAAGTGAAGTAAACATTCATGCTACTCGCAGTTTACATATTTCACATTCATTAATGAGCCTGTTGTTAAAATTACTATTTTCCCTTGCTATTTTGGACTAAACTAGGTCTTAAATCAGTGTATGTTATAATAATAAAGTTTTGGGGGGAAAGTGAGTATGCATTTATTTCATAAGAGAATGCATTTTCTCATTACAAAAAATCATTTTGAAGAGATACAACCAAATCAACTAGATAAAACATTACATGTGTCTCATATTCCTGAATTGTGAAATTAACAAGTTGGAGTATATGTAGTATAAGGTCTATTCTAACTCTTAGGATGAGAAAACAAAAACAAAAGTGGAAGGGACATAGTTTTCTCCTTCTAGTTATGTAGATGGTTAGAGGAAGATTATTATAGAAAACAAGAAAGCAGTATTTATGTGAATATCATGTTCTTTGATGTAGATCCATTTCCTTTATATATCTTTTTTGCTAATGGCACAAATTGTCTAGAGCAGTGGTTCTCAACCTTCCTAATGCCACGTCCCTTTAATGCAGTTCCTCATGTTGTGGTGACCCCCAACCATAAAATTATTTTCGTTGCTACAGTTATGAAGTTATGAAGTAGCAACGTAAATAATTTTATGGTTGGGGGTCACCACAACATGAGGAACTGCATTAAAGGGACGTGGCATTAGGAAGGTTGAGAACCACTGGTCTAGAGCATATTTAAAGAGAGTACAGCCTGATTTCCCTCTATTTTAAATTAATGAGCATTTATTGAGGATTTTCTTAGAGTAAACTGCCCACAGACCTCAGCATATACCTCAGAAGACCCTGTTTTAAGGACAGGGACATATCACTTGTAAAATAAATTATCTAACTGTAACTACTATTTCTATTGGTTAATAAAAAGGGGGGAAATCCTGAAATACATATAACTAAACTTATGGCATTGGCATTAGCAGGTCCTTTGAGGGTATGAGAGAAAGATATAAAATTTATTCTGCTTTGATGATGATATAACTGAGGAAAATGTCATTCTGGGGATACAGACATTTATCTCTAGGTTATGATTAGCTAGACTGGAAAAACTGATGCTTAAAGAATTAAGCCCCTTGATTTCTCTAGAGAGTTTCTGCAAATATCTAACACATCTATGGCATCCCATAGAGAATGTATGCTCTTTTGGATATAATCCCAGTGACAGACTCATACTTCCTCACCCGGTTCCACCTGCTGATTTCTCTAAATAATATATAACTTCTAATTCTAAGCTATATATTCACCATTAACTTTATAGGATGAACATATATGTCAGAGCAAGAAAAAAGAATAAGGTTTAGACAGCATGATTTATTTTTGTTATATAGTTCAGTTGTGATCGATATACATGCAGCAGCTGGTTTTTGATATAAAAATACTATTTATGTATTTATATATTTTACAATTTAAATTGGAGAGATCTATTAACCAAACAGCCATGATTGGCATTAAATACAGTTATTCCATTCAGGGAAGTACACTCATTTATACAATATAACAGATCACTTCTGAATGTATTTTGTAAATATCTGGGCAGCACTTTAAGGTATGTATTTTGCCCAGGTATGTATTTATAAGCTGCTGTGATACATGTTGCCACAGTAATTTTCTTTTGTTTGTGTTTTTCAAGTGATACATTAGTTGAAGATCCATATGAACCCTGTTGTACAATTGCTTCTTTTTATTTACCAATTGCTCTTAACCACTGGATTTTAGAAAATGTAAGCCATTCTCACAACAGGGCAGGTTAAAACCCAGTAGCATCCCGAGTAATGACAGCATTAACCAGCAGTTTTAACCGTCAAGGTTACTGAGCTCTAACCATAGGGAACTCATTTTTCCAAAGAACGTAGACGACTTACCACTTTGCTAGGTGACAGCAGATAAGTGATGAGTAAGTTTTATTGCAATTCACAATGTATATTGACACCCTGAACTCAGTTTTATCATATTGATATTTGTAAACATTTCTTTCACGTGTGTTCCTTACTAAAGAGACGATTTCTTTGAAATATACTTGGAAACACAATAAAAAATAGCATAAAACTCTAGGAAATATAATTTGTTACATAGCTTTTTTTTAATGTGACTACCAAGTATCTATCTTATTTATGAGATCTTTTGCTTCCATGACTCATACAGTAAGGGAAGGTTAGGAAAGGGCCTGTTATGAGCTTAATATTTATATCTTAAAGGCCAAAATCTCTCATATGTTTCTACAAAAGTCTCCCCAGGAGCTATTAAAAAACTAGCCTTAAGTTACCCCCATCTGCAGATAATCTGCTTTGGTAGATCAGGCTGAAATGGAACCAAAAAGCTGAACAGTAACATTCTGTTTCTCAGAGTGATTCTGATGAAAATGCTCCTGAGTGAGGGAAGATGTGAAAAATATTAGAAGGAGCAATACTTAATGTAATAAGTAATCTGATCACTGACTTATCCTTTTAACCATTAATTTAATATATATTCATTAATTAAATGCATGTGATCAGTAGCTCAGTATAGGCTTATATAATACCGAGAGGGGCAAAGTTGGTTTAGAGTTGCTTGTGTGGAAAGTAATACAATAATTAATAAGTACTAATAAATGAATAAACTCGTGTACTCACAGCTGTAAAAATACTTTTGCCTACCCTGTATTCTTAGTTGTGTTTTGTTTTTAGGACATTGACATGGGCATACTATTATTAAATTACAGATCTTATTGGCATTTTACCAGTTTTTCCATTCATAGCCTGTTTTGTGGAGTCTAATGAAAAAAAAACAAATACTGATGAACAAAATAGAACCAGAGGCATGGATACATGGAACAGACTGACAGAGGTCAGAGAGAGGGGGTCCTGTATGAAAGAAGGTGAGAGATTAGCCAGAGAACATATGTGCAGAGCCCATGGACACAGACAGCAGTGAGGTGATGGCCTGAGGGAGGGTGGGTGAGGGCTGGGTGAGAGTTGATAAAAGGGGGAAGGGAAGTGGGGGACAGCTGTGATAATGTCAAACCGCCCCCCTCATGGAATAAATGAGTACATCTACATGAAATAAAAATATGCCAAATGATTAAATATATAACAAAACCTCTCAAAAGTCACCTAATAGGGTTTTGATCAGAAAATATGCTGGATATGATTTCAATATTTCAAAACTTATAAAACCTTTAGTTTATTATTTGTTTAAAAGTCAGAGATGAGGTGCACTTACCGAAAATCACATAAGTTATTCCCAAACCCCAAATGCCAATTTAGCGAATAATTTTCTGCTTTTAACTTTGATTTCCTATAATGCAAATTATTCTTCCTCATCCATAGATGTGTATTAAGACTCAAAATGTTACACAAGGCAAGTATTAGGATCAGTAAACCTTGAAGATACCTTGCTTGTCTTTGGCCTGAGACATTTTGCTTTATTCTTTATTATAAAAAAAATAAAACACGTTAAGAAACATCAGGGATTTTCTTACTATACGTGATTCTTCTTCATTGTTTTGCAGTTTTAAAGGCCCCTAAATATTCATATTTTTAATTGAAAGAGATGAAGTGTATGGCCTCCTTGGATAAACTCGAAGCTTTAATATAATTTCTTTACATAGAGTGATTTTTTGAGTAACAGAAGAGACAAACATGGGCTATTTTAGCAATGAGCAAACAATTAAAAATATACAAAACCAAACAAAAACTTACGCCTTAAAATTTTCCAGGTATGTTAAAGAAAAAGACAAATTGTATTATTTTTTAATAAAATTTTTGTCTAATAATTCTAATCAGAAAAATGTATCCAAACATTTATTGAACTGTTATTTTAGTCAAGCATAGTTACATCTTACCTATGACATTCAGGGAGTCAATGAAAATAAAAAGAGAAACATCTGTAATACTTTCAATAATAAAGATAAATTAAAAAATCAATTTTGCTACTCCCATTAAGTTACCGTTTCTGTTAGGAGATTGTTCTTTTTCTTCTAAGAATTTTCTAGATTCAGGATGGTTAATTATTTTTTAAACTGGCAAATTTAACACAGTATTTCTTGTTAGAGCATTAGAAAAAAATGTATATGTAGAGATATGCAATTTCCCAACCTATTGTATTTATTAAGTATATAAAAGAACTGGTGTGAGCCAATTGAGTCTATGCTGAGTAATTACCAAGGCAAATGAGTTTGACCATTTTTATTGGGAAATTCAGGTAATACTGTTGAGTAAATATTAATATGTATTTGTGCATTCATTAAAGGCACAATCTTCTCATTTTAATTCCAAGGGTGTGGATTAGGAGAAGGAAAGGATTAAATGGAAATATCCTGCAGCATAAATGTATTCATGAGTTGGATAAATTATTTTAAATAGATTCAGATTTGCAAAATAATTTTCATATGCTAATAATTGCTCTTAAGATGATTTAACGTTTGGGGGTGAGATAACCTATTAGAAACTAGAGGCCCAGTGCATGAAATTCATGCACTGGGAGGGAGTGTCCCTCAGCCCACCCTGTACCATATCCAATCTGGAACCCCTTGGGAGATGTATGTCTGACTGCTGGCAGGCAGTTGGACATCCCTCTCACAATCAAGAACTGCTGGCTCCAAACCACTTGCTTGCCTGCCTGCCCGATTGCCCCCTAACCGCTCCCCTGCCAGCCTGATTGATGCCTGACTGCTCCTCTGCTGGCCTGATTGCCTTCAACTGCCCTCCCCCACAGCCATGGATGCCCCCAACTACCCTTCCTTGATGGCCATCTTGTGACAACATGGGGGTGGCCATCTTATGATGATGTGGTGGCAGCCATCTTGTGATGAAATGGGGGCAGCCATCTTGTAACACGAGTGCATTAGAGTCAATTTGTATATTACCTCTTTACTATATAGGATAATACCATCTAGTAAATTTTAATAAACAGAATTATTACACGGCATAATTTATAGATGATAATTTGTCAATCAATTATTTGTCTTATAGATAGATAGCAGTAATAAGGACCCATTCTTATTTTAACAGCCCTTGTGAGCTTTCCTCTAGGTCTTAAAAATAACAATAGCTCTTCAAATCTAAAACCATAGTATTAAAGTTGCTTTCAAAATGTCACTGTTGACCAGCACCAAATTTTACAATTGGTTATTAATATTGTGTAAGCTTAACTGTATTTATTTTAAGATGCATTTGGAATGAAATAGATATTCTCTCTTTTTTAGAGGAAAATGTTGATAATGCCTAAAATATGGTTTGTCAAAAATACTTTTCCAGAAAATGCATTGGATTACATGAAAAGAAATTGATATGAAGAAATTATGTTTAGGATAATGTACCATATTTTCTGGTGTATAAAATGACTGGGCATATAAGACAACCCCCAACTTTTCCAGGAAAAATATAGAGTTTGGGATATACCCGCCCTATAAGACGTGATAATAAGTTGTGATATATTCATACAAGGAACACTACACCAAAAAAAAAGAAAGGAAGAAAGAAAGGAAGAAAGAAAGGAAGAAAGAAAGAAAGAAAGAAAGAAAGAAAGAAAGAAGAAAGAAAGAAAGAAAAGGATGACCTCCGACTTTTGAGAAGAGTTTCCTGGATTAAAAAGTCGTCTTATACGCCTGAAAATATGGTATTCTACATTCAATGTTACCTTCAAAATGGGTGAAAATGCCAAGGTGGCAGTCTCTTTTCTCTGTGAGTAGTCCCCAAAAGGAAAAGATTGTAATATTTTTGCAGTGAATAAAATGACATGAGGAATGTTAAATTTTAAAAAAATATATGTTTTGAGTTAAAGGAAGGATGTGAAACATATAAAGAAAGTAATGGTGTGATTATTATTTAAGGGCCCTGCATGAGACATGCTTCTCCATGCTAGATTTTACCTTTGCCTGGGATACATTTTCAATTCCATATCTCTAGCCTTGTTAAAAGGGGCAGAATGAAGTAATTCTCAGTGAGAAGGACCAACATACATAAATCTTACTTACTGTACCATTATCTAAAATGCTCTAAGCTCCAGGTGAGAAAGCAGCCAGCTGAACTTCTGACCTAAAGAGCTGTGAGGTAACAAATGGGTGTT